>ML802919.1:35895-60212 GCA_009831015.1 Picea engelmannii
TGCATGGTTCAGAATTATTGGTACAGGTTTACAACAATATATCTCACAGTGATAGTGTGACAGTGGTTCCATCATTCTACTTCTACTTCAGGGTGGCAGGATGGGGCAAGGACAGGTGGTTGTAACCACCTTCCGGTTGTAGCCGGAGGACATTGGGGGTTGTATCCTCCTTCTGGTTGTAGCCAAAAATTTGGGGAGTTGGAGCTTCCCTCAGGTTGTAGCCTGAGAAACTAGGAGGTTGGAACCTCCTTCCAGTTGCAGCTGGAAAACAAAGGAAGTTGGTGCTTCCAATGAATGTAATTCTTCAAGACATATAAGAAAAGGCATTCTGTGGTTTTTTCCCAATTTGGGTTTCCACGTAAAACAATGGTGTACTGTGTATGTGTATGATTGTTCAGTTGTTCATTGCTTATTTACTCTGCAGTTATTGGATAATAATGCTTCATTGATATAGCACTTGGATTATATGGTTAAAAGAGATTAAATTGCTCTATTACTGACTCACCCCCCCTCTCAGTAATCCAACATTTGTAAGAGCCTTGGTGTCATGGTATTGTTTATCATCATGAAATGAATAAGGTTCAACATGGGTCACACCCCTAGTATTAAAATCATCATCGTCATATGTCTTGTCTCAAGGGTATGTACAAAATTCCCATTATGTCATTTTCAACCGTTTGAAGGTCGAGTCGGATGTCAGATCAACTTGCTGCAAACTTACATAAAATTCCATAGCGCATCAAGAAGTACCTCATGCATTAAGTTCTCATCATTGTACTTTGAAAATGTGTGGAGGAATATTTCCTTGTTTTCAACGCATTCAATTCATTATTATTTTGAGGATTGCTTCAAAGAACAACTCTAACAGTTTGAATGAAGCGCGCTGCCAGAGTTTGAAAGTTTGCACTGTGAACTGGATTTTTTAGATAAAAGGATTGGAAGCTTCACCTGAGACATCAACCCAAGTTCCTAACACACAAGGTACTTCTTTGGTGATTACATTTTGTTTAAGGGTTGATTGAAAATGCAAGTTGTTGTATTCTGTCCATTCTAACTCTGCGCTGCAAATTGTTTATATAATTTATGCACTGCCACCTCTCTACACTATTTATAATTCACAGTTGTGGTATCATACACCCTGTCCTTTTTCAATATTGATGTACCAAAGAAGCATGCTACATTTTCCCCTTGCAAAAAACAACATTACCCACTGCCAACTCTAAGTTGTAGACTGGTGCTGCGAACCCTCTGTCTTTTGATACACCAAACCCTTGTCAAATTGAGATTTGTCTAAGGCCAAGGTTTTAACGAATCAATTATATGTTTCCTCTCAGACATGGAATGCCTTTATAGTATTTCATAAAACCTACTTCAAATTGCAATATAGACTAGCACTACGAACTCAACCATTGGCACTACAAACCCTATGTTTTACACAGGGTTGTTTCATTCATCTTGTCTGCATTTTCATTCAGATTGAATTATTGATCCTCTTTATCATTTCCTACTTGCAACTTTCTTAAACTTCACATTATTGCTGACTATTGTTGTGTATAAGCTTTTCAGTGAGGTAAGCCCTAAGTGTTCCAACTCTATAATCAAAGCCTAAAATTTCTTGTTTTATTCTACATTTCTCATAGAAACTATCATAAGAGGTTACATGAGGTTTTCAAAACAATAATTGTGGGCAGTCATCAAGGAAATAAGATCCACAAAGGGGGAGAGATTGTGAGAGTTGAACCACATGACATGCAACTCATCAATTCTGAACCATTTTTCAAGGAATATTTCCAGAGGGTGGGCTGCCTCAATTTTTGTTAGAAAATGCAAAGAGGACATCATGAAGTATCTTAGCAATTTGCACTAAATTTTAGTGGGACAAAGACTAAGGTGGTTATGATGGAGTTTGAAGTCTCTGAGAATTCTATTTATGTAGCCACATAGATACTTGATTGTGGTGAGAAGTGGTTTAAAGGCATGTCTTTGATCTCTTCTTTCTCCAAGTAATTATTTAAACCTAAATATCAAGGAGACAACCTATCCAAAGGTGTGCCCATAAGTCACATGATGGAATATTTCGACAACATTCTCAGGGTCATCCAAAGGTAATTCACATGTGAAGGAAGGTTCAATATGGTATATCGATACCATATCAAATTACTACTACAGTTCAGTGGTAAAGATTACATGAACCTTCCACTTTACCTTTTCAGGAGTATTAGCAAGATATCAAATAGTGTCCAGGCTAAGTCCAAGCAGTTGGAAACCAGTGTTTTTCACCTTGGTTTAATCAATATGTTAGTACTGGAAGAGTTGAAGAAGACTAACACTGACTGGGAAACTTTCCTAGCTGCATCAAATTTTCAAATAGATATTTCTCCTACACCATAGTCCAAAACACAAACTCCTACCCCTATTGAGAAGATCGTGCATTCATATTCAAGCAAGAAGAGGACGATGACTAGGAGTGGTAAATATTTTCAAGCTAATGACAAAGTAGTTGAAGGTGGTCCCTCACAACCTCCTAACAAAAAAATTTCACTTGTGGTAGAACCTACACCTATGGAAATACCATCAAACAAAGAAAGGAGTTTGAAAGGAAAAAAAAAACTTGTCTTTTCCCCATCAGTTGATGCAGAAACAATCAAACTTAGAAGACCTTTTACTAGATTAGTAACTAAACAACATGTTCCTATGGAAGATGGTATAACAGAAACTTCAACTCAACAAAAGGAAAAAGTTCATTTTTCCAAGCATCCCATGGAGGTTATTGATATCAACACTCCTCCTCATGAAAGTAATCCTACTTTCAAAAGACTCAGGAGGCAACTTAAGAATGCAAAAAATGAAATTGACAAGTTGAAAAAGGAACATTTGGAGTCCCAAATCAAGATAAAGGATATGTTAGATCTATATGAGGAAACAATTGATAAAGAAAGTTTCATGGCTAATAGGTCGTTACCCCTTCACAAGAAACTCAAGAATGTTTATAAGCAGAAGAGATCTTGCTAAGCTGAGATCATGAAATTAAAAGCAGGGTTACAACCCTTCAAAGAACAAGTAGAAAAAAATGAATATAGATATGTTCGATAAGGTGGGTACTAGAAGGAGTACCCAAACCAAAATATGAATACATGATAACATTTCACATCAACATCATTTTTGTCATGGTTTATGTTTTGCATGCAGTTACAACACTAAGTGATGATTTTGGATTTTGAGATAAACTTAACATCTTCGTATGTTTTCTCCAAGGTTACTTTAGATTGTAAGGAGTTTGTAGAATTTTTGGAAGGTTTATCCTACTTCTGGTGCACGTTTTAAAGGTTGGAATCTTTTTTGTAAGTAAACAAGATTCTATAGGAAAGTTCATAGTGCCTGGACTCACTGGCACTGTGAACTGGGTGTTTTAGGATAGTTTACAGCGCAAATGATGTGAACTTGGATTATTGAAGATTTTGAAGATGAGAGGGACTACCAGGTGTCAATTTGAGCTCATACTAGCATTTAGGGGTTCAATTTCACATTAGAAGGCCACCTTCCTCAAGGATTTTCATGTAGTAAAGCCACATCATAATGTTGTTAAGGGTTGTTCTATACGTTGCCAACATTTTCTTGCAAAATAACATTTTGTTATTTTGTTGTTGTACACATGTTACCATGCCTTTCTAAGGAATAGAATCCTATGAGGAAATGAGGTGGCGGATTCTAAAGATGTTTTCTTGAATATTTTGTTATTTAACATAGATTATAACTTGATAGGAGGTTCGAATGGTTGAGGAGAAAAACTCTTATTTTAAGTCTCATACTGTAACTGAGTTTTCCTGATGTATGTACCAGACTCAAGAATATTTAATGGTGAAAAATCAATATTTTTCCTACTGTCATCTATGTTCTGTCTCACTTTGGTATTAGTCTCTAGTGAAGGATTCATCATGATGCTTGTTTCTTTATTACAATAAATAATTTATTATGGTATTTTATGCAAGTTGATCAAAGTGCTTTTCTATTTTGATTAAGAAGTTCTTATTCAAATGAGATTTCTTCCATATGTGTTCCAGAAATACCCGATGTAACATTATAAACATAGTTCACTTTCCTTGCTAAGTCTTCTTTCATTTATATATTTTAACAATGATTTGAAGTTATTCAAAGCCTTGCTTGCTGGTGCGTATTTCATGGAAGGTTTTGTGATTGACATCATAAACTGAGTTTCACATCCATTTTCCACACCTTTTAAAACATTATTATTTACATTCTGATAGGTATTAGGCTTACATATACAGTAGTCTAAGTGTGACTTCTAGTGTTGGCCAACCTTTAGCTGGGGGGAAACCTTCAGTTGCAGGGATACTTTTTACTAGGGGGAGACCTACATGGTTGCAACATCAACAATCCTGGAGGAAATATGCTCCTGCAACTCCTTCTACCCCTACTACCACTTTCCTGTATCCTAGACAGTCATTTCCAGGAGTTGCTAACCCTTTTTGGGGTCAACCCAATCCGACATGCATACCTCTGGAAGGAAATTTTCCCAATCAATCCGTAAACCCCACGATTCCAATGCAACAATCCATTCACACACAATACATGGGAGGCCCATCCGACCAAACACCATACATGGGGGGAACATTAGGTTAATCTCAGTATGTAGGAGTTCCATCTGTTTAGTCACAATACATGGGTGGAAAATCAGGACAACCACCTTACATGGGTGGAAAACCAGGACAACCATCGTATATGTGAGGACCATCTAGTTTTGTCATCTCTCCAAAAACTGTATTTGATCCTACTAGTGTTTCCATGCCATATGGTTATCACTAGTATCCACATGCTAATCGAGAGCTTCCATTCTTGGCTATGTTAGATATGCCAAATCTGTCGCATTTGAAAAATGATCTCACTCAACATGCCCCATTTTGGCCTGTCATCCCTACGAACTACCATCCGACATCCCAAAATTTGATGGAAAACCTGGGGAAGATCCTAACAATCATTTTATGACTTTCCATTTATGGTGTTCTTCAAACTCTTTGATGGATGATTCCATTCATTTGAGACTTTTTCAGAGAATGATTACAGGTGCTACAACCAAATGGTATATTGAGTTGTCAAGTAACTCCTTTGTCAACTTTAATTCTCTTTCCATGGATTTCCTGATGCATTTTCAGTTGCCTATATGGTACGAGACCGATACAAAAATTTTGACTTCACTTTGACAATCCTCTTCCACCCACAAATATGATCATATTCATAAGTGGATATGACAAAGGTGGTTGATTAAAGATCCAATTATGGACCAACTCTTTTTGGATTGGTTTATAAAGTAGCTCTTTCTACCCATTTCCCATGATGTTTATATGGGAAAAATTGTTACTGAGGAGTAGGCCATCAACCGTGCGTAGTATTTGGACTTGGTATATTCTTTGTTCGACACACTTTACGATATGATCCCTAATTCTCCTTGTCCATCGAACGATCCATGAAAACCTGCTCTGGAACCAGGCTTTGTTTCGAACACCACAACTACTTCCGCTCCTGCTCAAACCTCCGAGGTGAATGCGGTCCAATCCACTTCATATTAGCAACTAGGAGGTAAGAAGAAAAACAAGGGTAAATCCAAAAAATCTTCTAACTAGCAAGATACTACAAATACTGTTGATACTCAACCGAATAGGAAGGTTAAGTTTCCTTGCACGATTCGTGAGGAAGACCACTACATGAAATAATTCCCTCATTGTGAGGCTATTGCTAAATTTCTAAAGGGTGCCTCCCAACCGGTTCAACAACAACACCTGGTTTCCCAAAATAATGTCCCTCTGCAAGGAGGCGAACCAGGTTGTTCCCACCATGGGGATACTTCATCAAGTGCCTCTAATTTGTACATGTTTAATAATATTAATGTAACGACTCAAGAAAATACTTATGACACTCTTCCAGGAGATCAAAATAAGGGAAAGGATATTGATCATCCTCCACATCCAATCCTCCTCCATCTTTCGATCCTCTTTAGATTGAGAAGCCAATTTATGAAGTAGTGTTGTGCCCGCCCAAGAGCGTAATTCGAAAAGCGACATTTAATCCAAATGTCTGTGCTTCCCAAAACTACAACGTCATTGAAGATTTGGAACAAACACCTTGTGCCATGTCAACCCTCAAAGTTATACAAAATTTTCCAAGTCAACGTAGAACCCTGTTGTCAACCATTGGAGCTATGGATCAGAAGGAATCAAATATGATTACATTTAATTTGGATTATTCTAAGGAAAGGCTCTCCCACCACTCAACATTTCAAATTCAAAATTTGGTTGGTGGAAAGAACATCCATCGCATTGTTTTGGATGAGGAAGCCTCTAGTTGTGTCATGTCTTTGCCTTGTTGGAGAGCCCTTGCTTCTCCTAAACTTACCCCGTCTCCTACCACCTTGAAAGTGTTTGATAGACGTGGTTTCCAACCTCATGGACTCTTGCAATCTTTCACTATGACATTGAAGGGTATGAATGTTTCGGTCGATATCGAAGTGGTTTATACGCCCCTGGATTATAATTTGTTACTTGGTCATAGTTGGTTCTATGAAATGACTATCATTGCATCTTCAGTGTTTCGTATCTTATGATTTCCCCATCAAGGAAAAAATTTCACTATTGACCAATTTGACTATATAACTCTAGATCTCCACAATGTTGCAATGAATAATGTCCCTTTTCTAGGATAGTCTGGTCTTGAGAGGGTAGGGTTAGGTATTCTTAAGGATTCCTCGCTCATGGGGTTTTTTCCCTTTGCCTTATCCTCCCACCTCGCAGGTTTCCACGTTAAATATGATTTTGACTCAGGTGCGACAATCCTTAGAATTATATGATCCTTTGGTAGTACTTGGTCTCGATGAGCATAGTTATTTTCCCATGTCAAGCTCATTACAAAATAAAACAAATGCTTATGAGAATATTTCATTGTCTCTGTCAATCTTGTTAAAAAATGAAATAGACCCCCCTCCATTCGAATCAAGTCTCACTCTGGATCAAATACTTGAACTTTATTTTCCTCCACCTCGTGAAAATATTGCTATTAGTAGCCAGACACATAAATGAGGAAAGAATAGTAGTCAACAGAGGAAACAATGCTTGGGGGAAAGATATTCAGCCTCTGGACATCATGCTGGAGTGAATCCACTAGATTCTATCACACAAGCTGGGGGAAAACACCTCTAGAGAGGCATGCTTCTAGGAGTGATCCTCATTTGGGGGTCATTACCCTCGTAATGTAGTAGTTTTTTCTAGAACGAGATTGGTTTTTTTTCTTTCTCGTGCTCACAAATACACGAGAATAGGTTACTGAGATCAATATTTTTTCTTTATTATTCTCATTAATAAATGAGAATAGGTTACCGAGTATACTTTTATCTCTTTTTTAGACTCGTAAAAGATGTACAAAAATTGAACTCTTTGGAGTTTCCTTTAATCTCTTTTTAGACTCCCTAAACATGAAAATATTGTTGAGTGAGAGTGCTTCCTTTCACACTCGTTAAAATGTTTGAAAGGGCGTCTTTGGAGTGGTAGTTTATCTCTTTTTTGGCCTCACAAGACTAATTACGAAAAATAAATACTCTAGTCAAGCATGACTAGAAGATTTCTCCCTTGTATTGTTTTACACTTTTTTCAGTCTTGGGAGACTAAATTTACAAAAAAAGTCATCCATGGAGTCATCTTTAAGTTCTTTTCAGACTCTCTAAATGTGAAAAAACCACCAATTTTACCTTCTTTGGGCTCATAAAACTATGCATCGAAAGACCTATGTGAGTCCAATCTCCAGGACCCATGTAGGATCGAACCCCTCATTCATTAGGTTCATTAAACATATGTTGAGGGACTCATCCGAAGGATAAGATATACCGAGCATCTGCTACCCTCCTCAATCTCTTTAAAAAAGAAAGAGGTACTCATCAACCATGATGGGGGAAAATTGAAGGAAGTGGGTCAATATTTTTGAATCCTTTATGGTAGTTATTGTCGCCCTTGAACATGGAACCTATTTGTGTCTTGTCTTATAGTTGGGTAATCTTCTTGTCTCTGAGTCATACCAATTCCATATGTCGTTATACTTTTTCGTTCTAGTCGAAAAGTTCTCGTATTGTCATTACATTACGTTCTTGGTACTCATCGAGTCAATGCTACAAATTCAATTGTCATGCCTCATCATGTTCAAGGGAAGTTTCACTTCAAACCATCCATCTGCAATATTACCAATTTCCATTTCTTGTGTCATTCCATACTCATTTGGTTCACTCACATCACTTTCCTATGTCATTTTCGTCAGCACATCATCCGAGAATTAGACTTAGAAACTAGTTAGCACCTTGGGAGTTGCATGCCTCAATGGTAGGCCTCCTTGTTTCCAACAGTGGATTTACATCATTGACCTCTAATAAGATGATTCCATGAATGTTTGACCTCAACTCATTTATTCAAATTCATTGGAATGTACTAGGGTACCTTGGGAGTCATTGTCATCATTGGCGATTTACCTCGCACTTGTTAATGAATTACCTCAATGAACGGTAATTAAGTGGTTTCTACCATGTTTGACATCAAATAATTTATTCACATGTCTAGTCTCGTACCGTTTTGGGATCAGGACGAAGACCCTGGGTTGGGTGCTCACTATGTTATGTAATTTTCCCAGGTTGCGATGGAGATCCTTTGAGAATGTAAAATATTTAAGTACAATAACCATGATGGAAATATTAATGATATATATACTGTCACTTAGATCCACATTGTATTGATTCGTGGCTATGTTTTGTCATCTTGTAGCTCCATTGTGTATTTTTCGTGGTCGGGATTAGTTCATGTCATGGAGGTATGGATCCACATTGTATCTCTGATGGCCATATCCTTAGTCAATATTCTCATGGATATGCAGTGTATTGGTCGACAACCATGCTTTGAGTCATCTCGTATTCCGAGCATAGGTATACCTTCCTTGGAAATGGAACATATTTGTATACTGACTGATGATTGTTTGCAACTTCTGCTAGGTTCTCCAAATCAAGCACCCTTGAATTGAATAATTTGTAAAGTGTTTCGGCCATCATTTTTTCTTATGACCTCAAACTTTAGGGGGCATCTGTTACACACCAAAATTCCACACTTGAGTGTCACACCCTAAGTGTTGCAAGTGTCGCAAAGTGACATATGCACCTTGTTAAGTGTCACATGCACTATCACAAGTGTCATATGCACCTTGTTAAGTGTCACATGCACTATCACAAGTGTCATATGAACCTTACCATGTGTTTCATTCACTTTGTTGAGTGTCAAAACTCCTTGACACCTTAAAAACATTTGTCATGATCCCTAAGTCACATTGGAGGAAGAAACCCATCATTTCAAGGAAAAAAACACACATTTTTCTTGAAAAATTGACTGTTTTTTGGGAATATATGAAGAGTGGCACCCCCTGGCCATGTTGGGGGAGTGTCACTTCATGGAATGGTGCCCCATTTCCATGCTATAGGAGTGAAAATTTATATAATGGAACCCTATGTTCAACTATGGGGGAGTGCTAGTCTTGTTAGAGAGAAATTGGGGATCCTTCACCTTTTCCTAAGGGCCAACTCCGAATTGGATTAGGTTGTTATGGTAGAATTCTACCCTATGGCCTCTATCTGAGGATCTAATCCCAACTTAAGGATCCATATCCTTAAACATATCCTTCATTTTCTCATGGTGGTTGCACCTCCCAAAGCCTATGTATTGAAGGTATTTCCAAGGTGAAGGGGGGGGAATAATTGAGGTATCAAACCTTTGATTCTGGGAGAAGCATCAACATTTTGATGTCAATATTCATGAAAGGGCTAGATGAGAAGATATTGGAGAATTTTGCTGCATCGTCAAAAATTCTTTGTAAGTTCCTTCTTTGGCTTTCCAATTAATGATAACTTGGCCTATTCCCTTCAAGTTCATGTATTGTTTCTACATTTGCTTGTCTATTTTCATTTTAGTCTTCATACATAGATTTGGTTTTTCTAATCATATAAAGTAGGAGGAATAGTTACTTTGATAGTATTTTCAAAAATTCAGTTGCGTTGAGGATCTTGGAGATCAAACCCAAGGATTGAAGCAACGAGGACAAACATCGCAACAAGGTAAGCCGCATCATTCTTCTTCTTTCTTGCTTGATTGATTGAGTTATATCTATAGAACCATTTGTTTACTTCTGTCTTTGGACCAAAGATAGGGGTCTTGGTTCAAAGGGGAGCTTAGGCTATTCAGAGGGTAATATTTCTCAAAACAATGACAAAAAAATAGACTCTCAAGATAACCCAAATATTTCCTTTAAGCATAATTTTGTATGTAAAAGGACCAAGTAGTTTCAAACTCATAAGATGGAAAAGAATAAACCATCGTAATTGCAAGGTTTATTTTCTCAATATGTAGTATACCCAGGGAGGTAATATGGGGTACCTAAGGAGGTACCCAATGGGAATGTGGTTATGTATTATTAGTGGAAGTCGTTTAATATATGAGAATGTGTTCATTCAATGTAAGGTGGACTAGGTCCACTATAAAGGCCCACTATGGTAGTTAGATGTAACAAATGTGAGAAGGCTCTCTATAAGGTTCCTAGGGGATAGAGATAGCTATATAAAGAAGTGTAATAAATGTAATTAAACATAGTGAAGAATATTTTGAATGTATCAAGCATTGCTTGAGGAGTGTTATCCTTCCTTAAAGATTAATATATGGTGTTACCCTACCTCAAAGGTTTTGACTATTTCTGGTGTTTAGTATTTTGGTGAATGGTTTGGTTTATTATTGTTGATGTTTTGGTTTTATTATGAGATTTATCTTCAGATATATTTAGGTACTTAACAATTGGAATCAAAGCACTTTCCTTGGCCAAAGAAGGGGATAAAGTTTTTCTCTTTTTGCAGATTTGTTTTTAGGGAAAAAAGAGGGCGGGGCACTTCAAGTTCATATACGAAACTTTCTGTGTATAATTTGTCTACAAAAATTGGATATTTTAATTCCTCTCAGAAAAATACCCAATTTCAAAAAAAACATCGGCCGAAATAGAGTCCAGGAAGTAAAGTTATGAGCATTTTAAATTCAATAGTTTTTCAGGGATTTTCCGGAAAAAAACGCGATTTTCTGCAATAAGTTATTTTTACACCCTAGTTTTTGTTGAAAATTTATTACAAGAATGATGTATTTTATAGGAAGAGATGATGGCCCTAGTATTGAATAATATATAAAATTCTTCAAGTATGTAGAGATCAGGCTACAAAAAAAATCCCATGGCAACCCTGACATGATGCAAAGAAAGATCAGAGTGGCAAGGTAGAAGATGGACATCATGTTTGACTTCCATTGGGATGGATGGATGGTCGTACTTGGTACCAATTGGATACATTTCTTAGTCGATCATATTGTATGGTTTCTTCTCATGTTTCGAAGATGAAACATGCAAAGGGGGATGGAATCTAGTATACCTAGGGAGGTACCCAATGGGAATGTGGTTATGTATTATTAGTGGAAGTCATTTAATATATGATAATGTGGTCATTCAATGTAAGGTGGACTAGGTCCACTATAAAGGCCCACTCTGGTAGTTAGATGTAACAAATGTGAGAAGGCTCTCTAGAAGGTTCCTAGGGGATAGATATATCTATATAAATAAGTGTAAGCAATGTAATGAAACATAGTGAAGAATATTATGAATGTATCAAGCATTTCTTGAGGAGTGTTATCCTTCCTTAAGGATTAATATATGGTGTTTCCCTACATCAAGGGTTTTGACTATTTATGGTGTTTAGTATTTTGGTGAATGGTTTGGTTTATTATTGTTGATATTGTGGGTTTATTATGAGATTTATCTTCAGATATATTCAGGTACTTAACACTTACCCTCATTTTGATTGTAATCCTAAAGATGTAATGTGCGCAACGCAGGTTTTGCAGCAGAATCAATAAAATAAAACACGAGCTAGATCTTTATGGATGTGGCCCCAGGAGGGGGTGAAGCACGGTAAAATATTGTGTTCTATGTGTTGTGAATGATTTCTTTTACTATTCTGTTAATCATTAGTTAAATAATGAATGGTTAAAAGTAGTTATAACAACATGGATGCATAAGTTAACGATGAATGAATCCTAGAAATATATGAATGATTAATGATGATTAATGATGATGATGTATAAGGAAAAGGATCAAAACACAGTCCACACTCCTTCCTAGACTGCAAACACCGACATATTGCAATCCCCCATAAAGATATCTCGTGTGAGACTGTGCTATGCACTCTGTGCGCAACATTGTCTTCAATTTTACTAGGAGGGATGATAGTTTAAATGGTTTTTGTTGGGAACCTATTGAGATCATAACCTGGTTCAGCCCAAGTAACCAAAAAATGGTTCCATTGCAGGCTGGAAGTGCACAGGATTGAGTGGATGAGATTTATGGAAGAAAAACACGGAGGATGAAAGTATAGAAGGGAATGTTCAGGCCATGGAATCCAATGAAGGCAGATATTCAAAGATGATTGAGGACAAAAGAACTCGAGTTTGCATGGAAGGACAACAAAAACACTAAGCTGACACCGTGCAAATATCTCGACAAATAGGTGTTTAACAACTTGCATGAGGTATTTTTCTGTGATTTCCCGCATCTATTGCAGGAGTGGTTATTGAGGTTGAAGGAAATCCATCCTAATAATTGGATTAGACAACTAGAGTGGCATCTTGTGTAGATTTCCTAGTTACAAAAAGTTAATTACAAATTTATGCACGCAGTAGATTTTTGGTTAGACAATATTGTTGCAGGGTTTATCACCAAATTTGCAGTAAAAGTCCTAGATTGATGTAGAGAAGGATTTTATGAAGGGACCCAGAGGTAGGTACATCAGATCATTGTATACTTCAATCAATATTTTATTATATGACAAATGCGTGATGACTGTGGAATTAGATAGTTAAACTTCCCTGTGTGCATGGGGGAAGGGGGGAAGCAATGACATGAGGTGGAGATATGGATAGGGAGATGGATAAGGGGAATCAAAAGGATTCCATGGACCCAATCATGATGGAAGAGGAACAAATAAAGAATATAATGGAAAAAGATGGAAAAGCGTGCAACATAATACCTTACCAATATAAGATGAATAATAAGAAGAGGACCATAGCTGACAGAGAGGGCTTGGAGAATGATGAAGAAGAGGTAGAGTATCTCTGAGATGTGGAGAAAATTGAGGAAATCCTATATGCAACATATGAAAGGAAAACAAGAGGTCCAGGTTCAGGAACAAAAGGAAAAACTCCAGTCCAAATCATCATTAGTGTGGAACCTACAACCCCATTTGCGACTAATACACCTGAAAGAACACCAATGTTTAGACAACAAGTACAATCAACTGGGGGATCCATTTTTGGAAGTAACAGTCAATTGTCTACACCGCGCGGAGTCAGTAGTTCAACACAATTCAAAATTCTAGGACAAGATCCCACGATCAAATTACCAAATTTTCGGGGAGAGGCATCAGAGCACCCTGAAAATCATTTATTCATCTATGAAAATAACTGGGAAGTAAAGCAGATCACAGATGAGGATGTAAATCTCACACAGTTAGCTATCACACTAAGAGACCGTGCGATGAACTGGTATATGAGCCTTGATGTAAACCATGCACAAGGAGTACTAAAGACTGTCACAGAGGTGAAAAAGATACTAGTAAACGAGTTTCAGAAGCCAAGCTCAGAAGACCAGTACATGAATGAAATGATTGAAATCAGTCAGAAAACAAGTGAGTTTGTTTGGGAGATTGATCAGAGGTTCAAATGTCTGAAAGGTAAGTTGAAGTATTCGATTACTAACATGCAACATAGGAAATTATTTGTGAACTCATTGTTACCACACTTGAAGTATCCTTTGAGACAAAAAAAGTTCCAAAATCAGGAAGAGGCTCTGCAAGCATCCCTGTAAATGGAAGAAAACTAGTACCAGTAGACAGATCCAACAATAGAGGTGCTGAAGGAGGATCTAAATAATATGAAATTTTAACTAAACTAGAATAAGGGAAAAGAGAAAAGATAAGTTGTTTGGTGTACACTATGTAGGATATAAGGACATCATGAGAATGAATTTCCAACTTTTGTGAAGTACTTGGCAGTAGGGGTGCCAAACCCCTTACCAATGGGAGGACCATGGCATGAGATTTGTAATATGCATGGGCATGATCCATATCATTGTCCAATGATGCACAAGTATAAGACAATACCAAAAAGTTCATATTGCAATTTTTGCAAATAAGTGGGTCATGATGATAAGGATTGTAGAGCATTGGAACTGATGAGAGAAAGAACATCAAACACTTACATGGTGCAAGTAGAGATGATGACAGGGAAATGTGCACCTTAGTTCCACCAGGTGCTGCAACCATTTAAACCCACGCAGTCGTAATAAAACAATGTGAAGCCACAATATAACCTCGTGCAGTATAACCAGGTACCCTAATACAATGCACCACAATGAGACAGAGGTGGATTCAGAGGTGGAGGATGAGGAATATGAGGGTTTGTATGAGGCATAAGGCCAGTAGTGTGACACAACTTCCAAAAACCAGGACATTATACAAGGAATTGTCCACTTCCACTTGCAACATATATGTATTTTCGCGCAACAGACCATGAAACACAAGACTTCCAAATACTCTTGGGAAAGATTCAAGAAAAAAGGAACCAGAACAACTAGAATGTCCATTGGACTTCTGCAGAAGCCAAAGATGATGGAAAGAATATCAATATAGTTACTCAAGGAAGATCCAAGACATGAATTGATGCAGTAAGACAAGACCCAGCTAAACACCAATGGGTAAAGAAGAATATTGAGCCACAAAAGCAGTTTGATGCGTGGAAATAAAATGAAACATTTAAGGAGGCTAGACGGGGGATCCTCAAGGATAAAATTACATCTACATCAATGCGCAAAAAACTCAGGACCCACCAATGTATGATATGCCATATTCAATGGATCACACCAGTAAAGGACAACATTTAGAGCAAGTAAGTACCGTAAAGACTTTTCTTCAATCATGTGTTAACTTATTCAATGATCCATCATCTGTGAAGGTCTTAAAGAATCTGATAGAAATATGTAACACATAGGTATAAGGGAAGTTAGAGAAGAAAACCACCAATCATCTCCATACAAGAAGAAGAACAAGCAGGGAATTCACGCTAAATGCCAACATTAGGGATTTCAACATGGGAGATATCATACTTGATTTAGCCTCTGAACTAAACGTGTTTCCTAAGAATACATGGCAATGTATGGGGGAACCCACATTAGGATACTCACCTATCCAATGAAAACTAGCAAATCAGTACAGAGTGTTACCAATTGGAAGACTTAAAGGGGTGACCGTAGATTTGGATGGAGTGCGCACTATGGAATATTTTGAAGTAATAGAGATAGTAGATGGAACAAAACCTTACCCAACATTACTTAGATTGGATTGGATTGGGCATTGATAACTGGGTTGTGATCAACCTAAAGACAAGGAAAATGAATTTTCAATAAGGCAAATATAGAGTTATTGCACCATTGGATCCTTCAGAAGGAGAAAGGTTTGTAGAGGTGATCTGAATTTATGAGAAGAATGAAATAAATAACAGACTAAATACAATAACACAGAGATACAAGGGACAACAACAGATATCTAGTGAACAATAAATTCTATTGAATAAATAAAATAGGCTGAAACTGTAAAACTGAAAACAACTTGCTCAAATGGTGGTAGGTATCTCTGATAAAAGATGTGGGTGTTGCATGCATTCATCTGAGCATAATGATTACAATGAGGCTCCAAAGTAATTTTTAAAATTACTCATGAATGCCAAAACCCTAGACATCCAAAAACATCACCCTAGGAGATGAAACACCGAAATTTATGTGGGCCCCAATGGGTAAGTAGGTACCTCAACTTCCTAGGGTTGTAACTTTTGCATACAACCTTCATTTTAGGCGCATGATATCCTATTGGAAAGGTATTTTCGAGAAATACACATTTTGCTGTCAAACTCTGACTTTATCTACATCTTGACAGTGGAAAGCCAAAAAAACACTATTTAGGGCCCCAAAATGGCCCTGGAAGTACAAAAAGATGTACTGACATGAAAACTTCCAAAATAATTCAGTTGGATTAGGTGGGCAGCCACCAATATCCACCTGGAAGCTATGTAGGGCTTCAAACAAATATGGAAGTGTAGAACCCACAATTACAAAGAATTAAAGAAGAACGTGTTGAACTAAAAAATGTCAAGAGGAGCCAGTTGAAATAGGTGGGTGGCCACCAATATCCACCTAGATCATTCCTCCCCCTTAGGAAGCAATGGTATCCATTGTGTTGAGTGCCCCCATCCTGTGAGGAAATTCCTGCTGAATTTGGCTCCAGGTGAGCCACTTGTTGCAAGAGTTGCCATGCCTAGAAAACCTGATAAAGATGGATCCTCTGCCAGTGAGTTCCCTTGACCTGTGTGTCCACTATATGATCAGTGGATGCTTGTTCCATGTAGTTAGGGTTGAGCCCTTCTGGTGTCAAGTGTTTTGCGAAATTTGAGGTTTCCAATAATGGTGGAAAATAAGGCTAGAGGAGGTCCACATTGAACACTGGGTGCAAGCCAAGGAAGGGGGGAGTGTTGATCTCAAAACCATTGTCACCCACAAACTTAGTGATAGTGTAAGGCCCATATCAAAGTGGACAAAGCTTCTGATGGGGCCTTGTAAGGCGCCCTTTCTGAAAATGTAACCACACCTTGTCTCCCACCTGAAACTTGTGCGGTACCCGATGTTGATCATGGCATTGCTTATGCTTAGCATTGGATTTCTGCAAAATCTCATGGAACTGTTGGCAGATGTGCTAAATCTTCTCAATGAATCTGGTGGCTTTGTCGACCTCATACTGAACATGGGAAGAATTTTTCTGTCTGGTTGCAAGAGGTAGTGCAACATCAATGGGACCCAAGGGTTGGAATCCCATCCCCACCTGAAAGGGGCTATGGCTGGTGGAGCTATGGAGAGCCCTGTTGTAAATATGCTAAACATAGGGAAGACTATCATACCATGTATGTGGATGCTTAGAGTTATACATGTGTAGGATGTGCACAATCATCTGATTGATGAACTCTATTTGGCCATCGGTTTGAGGGTGGAAGGTAGTGGATTTAGTGAGCTTGGTGTCCAACAGTGACCAGAGACATGTTCAAAATTTGTTAAGGAATCTACTGTCCCGATCGGAGATGATGGTCTATGGTATCCAAAAATGGACCCACACTCGTTCGAAGAATATCTTGGTAGTATATGCCTCTTTAATGCTCTTCTTCTAGGCTGTGAGAATGGCCATATTCGAAAACCGATCAACCACCACAAATATGCAATCATTGCCTTGCTTGGTGGATGGAAGGCCATACATGTAATCCATCGAGATGGGTTCCCAAGGACTTTTGGGAGTAGGAAGATGGGTGTATAAGCATTACTTCTTGATGGTTGGCTTGGAAATGCCACATGCAGTGCAAGATCTGATATACTTGCTGACGTCTTGTCGAAGTTTTGGCCAATAAAAATGGTTTTTATAGAATGAACACAATTTTATCCATGCCAAAATGTCCTTCCATCCAACTGTAGTGAGCCTCCCAAATCAACTTTGCATGCTCACTTGCAGGAACACAAATATGGCCCAAATGGCATAACAATCCATCCTGAATGTGAAAATCGATGAAATTCACGCATGTACCCAAGATATGATAGGTGGTGGTGAAGTCCAGATATTTCTAATAAAGTTGGGGCCACTTAGATGTGTCATGCCCAAAGGAATGGAGCACGATGGTGAGTTCAGCCAGGGGAGGTCAACTAAGGTAGTCAACGACATGATTTGTGCTCCCTATATTATACTGTATGTTGAGATGGACTTGCTGCAGGTAGGTGTACCACTTCTGATGGTGGTCATTCTGCAACTTCCCCTATGTCTGTATAAACTGCAAAGGCTTGTGATCAGTGTGAATAATTTTCTCCTTTCCCAGAATGTAATTTTTCCATTGACGACATGCTTGTACAATGGAATACATTTCCTTTCCATAGGTGGGGTATTTTTGGATAGTATCTGAGAGTGTCTCACTATGGTATGATACCATATGACCATTTTGAGTGAGAAATACACCTAAAACATAGTCAGATGCATCATTCTCAAACTCGACTGATTGTTGTAGATCGGTGAAGGAGAGTACTGGAGCTTAGCGTAATTGATGCTTTAGATCATCAAATGCTTGTTGTTGTGCCTTCCCCCATGAAAAATTTTCCTTGCCACCACCATTGGTCACTTGGCTGAGGGCCCATGCGATATGGGAGAATCCTAACACAAACCATCGGTAGAAGTCGGTAATTCCCAAGAATCTTTGAAGCTTGGTTAGTGTGGTTGAGGCCATCCAATCACGGACGACTTGGATCTTAGATGGATCCACATGTACCCCATGTTCATCAACAATGTAGCCCAAGTGTTGGACCCTGTTCATGCCAAAGGAGCATTTTTCCAAGTTGGAATATAGTTTTTGTTGTCGTAGAGTGCTCAAAACATGATGAATATGCTACATGTGCTCCTCCCATGTTTTGTTGAATATGAGGATGTCATCCAAATATACCACCACAAAAGAGTTGGTGAAGGGTCTCAATACATCATACATCAACCTCATGAAAGTTGTGGGTGAATTTGTTAGGCCAAAAGGCATGACCAACCATTCGAAGAGACCTTCTTTAGATTTGAAATATGTCTTCTGTTGAGTTTAATCTCTCATTCACTTCTTTGTCTGACCCAGGTTCATATCTGATCAGGGTTCCAATAAAACCCTCTAAAACTATTGACCCTCCTGGTAAACCAGAAGATAAGGCAACACACAGAGTGCACTGTGTAGTCTCACCTGAGATAGCTTTATGGGTGACTGCAATGCTCAAGTTATGGTAGTCTAGGAATGAATGGGGATCTGAGAACGTATTTTATTTTCCTCATGCCTTCATCATGTTATTCATTCAAATATTCCTAGGATTCATTCATCTTTTAAGCTCATGCATGCATTCTAATATATCTATCTTAACCATTCAATCATTCATTCATAAACTAATCACTGAAAGAAGGTAAACATGAAATAAACATCGCATAGGAAACAAGTTTTACCATGGTTCACCCCCTCTTGGGCTACGTCCACAAAGATTTGGATTCTATGCTATTTTATTTAGTTTTTTGCAAAATATGGCGCTGCACGCATTACATCTCCAATCATAAAAGTACTGTGAGGTTAAGGAACCTCTCTGAGATGGACTAGATCACACCAGGCTCCTCAGCCTATGACCTACGCCTCAAAATTATAGCTACTTGACTCTTCTACAACTCAACAAACTTTCAAAAAAACAAGATAGAACCCCGACCTAGACCTCCTAGGTTCTTATTTATACTATTTTACAAGCTTCTAGCTATTACAATATTTTTCACAAAACCTAACCCTAACATGGTTAGGATTTCCGACCTGCTCTCCATGTTGCTTTGCTTTTTTGCATGTTGATTTTCCTCACATGTGCTTCTTTTCCTGCCAGTTGTTCTTCTCCAAAATTAGGCCTCTTGTTCTAAAAATAAGTCTTTCCTCAAAATAGGTCTGCATTCAACATCTTCCATACATTAGTGGGTTTAATGGGAACTTGGTGGTAGCCATAATTTAGGTCAATATTCCTGAATAACTTGGCCCCCTTGAGTTGGTCAAGAAGGTCATCAATTTGGGGAATTAGGTACCGGTTCCAGATTATGATTTTTTTTAATGCTTTGTAATCAATGCAGAGCCGCCAAGTCCCATCTTTCTTCTACACCAGTACAATCAAGCTTCCAAAAGGGGAGGAGATGGGTATGATGTGCCCCTTTTAAAGTAGATCTTGGATCTAACGCTTGATTTCATCATTTTCCATCACTGAGCAATGATAAACTGGTTCATTAGACAAAGGTGCACCAGGGGTTAGATAAATTGGATGCTTGACTTAGCAGTGCATCGATAACCTGATGGGTGAGGATAAGATGTCTTTGTACTCTTCCACAATTCCGTCCACTTGCTTTTGTTGCAAAGAGAGGCTTTGTGTAGAGGTCACATATGTGGTGGCGAGCTTCTTCTTACTATGAGAAAGAATCACAAATAAGACGAACTTCCTGGTTTGTGAAATGACCTTGCTGCATTTCTTAGCAGAGATTAAAGAAATAGCAGTACGCAACGCTACCTATGGTATCCTGTACAATTGTCTACCCAAATTAGTAATAACAATGTGGGGTCTAGACTCATGTATAACATGTCTCTTTCAAAAATATGTTTGTCCTAAAATAACATCACAAACTTCAAGGGGAGAAACATCACACAATACTTCATCTTTGAAGGGCTTGATGCTGTAGGGAAGATGACATTGTTGGCTGACGCAAAGATCTCTTCCTTGGAGAATCAAACCGATGGTCTATGGATGTAGGTGTGGTGTCATCCACAAGTCTAGCCACTTGAAGACCTCTACTGAGATCATGTTATTTTGACTACCGCTATCAACAATAAAATGAAGCGGAGCCCCCTTTACCCACATCTGTGAGTGAAAGAGGTGTTCCCATTCCTCTGGTTCTTTTGGTTCACTTGGCTGGACTTTGGTGGTAGCGATAGTGGCACTAGGTTCAACATCGATAATATGCTTCCCTCCTTTTGGATTTGATTCAGAGTCAAAATCTACCTCGGACTCGGAATCTTTCATCTCAACCACCAGTGACTTCTTGGAGCGACATTATTTGGTGTTGTTTCAGGGGATTTTATGGTATTCACACCACTTTCCCATGCCCTTCTTCAACTTCTCATTACTCTTCTTGTGTTGCGGCTTGGATTGGTTGTCCTGAGATTGGCCATCATTTCTATGTCCCTTGTTTTGTGGGTTGGGGCTGCCTTTTCCCTGCTTCGACTGTGAGGAGTTTGCAGATCCAAACTCTTGCCTCTTCTGCTCGATCTTGACAACATATCTATAAGCCATACCCAATTATGTGATGTCCAAAAAATACATTTCTTTTTGAATGTATCTACGCATACAACCGAGGTATTTGAGTACCAGATGTCGTTCAAATTCTTTGATACCCAATTTGGTGCGTAGGGTATGGAAAATATTGGTGAAAGTACTGTCTGGTTCCTTTCTTGACGCAAGGTGGTCCATCTTGTGTACTAGTCCTTGTAGCTTCCACAACGTAGTACTATTCTTTAATGACATTCCTTAAGGAATCCCATATGGGGGTGACTGCAAATATTGAAGATTCCTCTATGGCCCTTTTCTTAGAGTAAGTATTCCACTAGTCCTTAACATGCGAGACGACGTTGAGGAGTGCAAAGGTAACCTTCTCCCTATCGAAAAAAT
Organism: Picea engelmannii; assembly: GCA_009831015.1. Taxonomy (NCBI): domain Eukaryota; kingdom Viridiplantae; phylum Streptophyta; class Pinopsida; order Pinales; family Pinaceae; genus Picea; species Picea engelmannii. The sequence goes on from ML802919.1 coordinate 57,349, forward strand.
TGTGGACTAAAAAATACCCTTCGAGTAGATTCAACCACTTATCTACAACATCCACATCTATCAGTCCTTCAAATAATGGAATATCAAAATTTATTGTACCTTGAAGGGCTTGCATGGCCGCTTGATGAATATGCATCTCCTGTGGGAAAACGTCGAAGGATATGTGCAAAGTTGTCCATCATTTCGTTACTTTTTCGTGCAAGGGATTCCTTGAGAAACAATGTAAAAGGATCTCTTGCTCCATCATATTTCTTCTCATCTCCCATGAGTTTTGGTCAAGCTTGACACGATTGATCTTGCAAAGGTTCGACTGGTTTGAGTCCCAACTTCTTGTACCCAGATCTTATCAGGGACATGCATAAAGAGAAATAAATGAAGAGCAGACTGCTTTGATACCACTAATTCAGATTTATGGGTGGAACACAATAAATAATAAACTGAATACAATAACATGGAGATACAGAGAACAACAAAAGATATCCAATGAACAATAACTTCTATTGAATAAATAAAATAGGCTGAAACTGTAAAACTGCATAACTGAAAACAACTTGCTTGAATGGTGGTAGCTATATCTGAGAAGAGATGTGGCTACTATGCACATCCATCTGAGTAGAATGATTACAATGAGGCTCCAGATTCCTTTTTAACATTACTCATGAATTCCAAAAACCTAGACATCCAAAAACCTAACCTTAGGAGATGAAACGCCAAAATTTATGTGGGCCCTGATGGGTAAGTTGGTACCTCAACTTCCCGGGGTCACAAATTTTGCATACGACCTCCATTTTAGGCGCGTGATATCCCATTGGAAAGGTATTTTTGAGAAGTACACATTATACTATCAAACTCTAACTCCATCTACAGTTTGACTGTGGCAATCCAAAAAAACACTATTTAGGGCCCCAAAATGGCCCTGGAAGTACATAAAGATGTACTGACATGAAAAATTCCAAAATAAGCTAGTTGTATTAGGTGGGAAGCCACCAATTCCCACCTAAAAGTTGCATAGGGATTCAGACAACCCTGGAAGTGTAGAACCCACAATTACAAATAATTACAGAAAAACGTGTTGAACTAAAAATTGTCCAGAGGAGCTAGTTGGAATAGGTGGGTGGCCAACAATATCCACCTAGATCAAGAGGTGACCTGTTTGGATTTGGAAGAAATAAATCAGTTATACATAACCACTTTGCGAGAAGAAGACTATGTAAATCCAACTGAAGATGGGGTACTCAACTGGAAAAGAATTACATCATGTGCTTCAGACTCAGATAGGTCTAAAGAATTGTCAGCAGAGACTACATGAAGTCTCCACAAGGAGGTGCCCAAGAATAGACTGTGGAGTAAGGTGGGTTGGTACAGAGATAAGGGAACCTCCCAATTTTCATGGGTTGAAGTACTTAGAGGTATTCTTGAAAAATATGAGGAGAAAGTTTTGGAAAATCAGAGGCTCTTAGACTTGCATATTGCACTCAAGGAAACACCTGCAAGATGGTGGGGTGCGCACAAATAAACAATTCAGGACTGGTATTAGTGTAAACGAGTATTGTGCATTAGACTTGGTGCAGAATAAGGGAGAACTATAGTGTAGAAGTATGATGGGCGAGGAACACCAGTTGAACACCTAGAGAAATGTAGAACACAATGGAGGATGACACCACCAGAGGAATGGCCTCATCACTTCATTCATACATTGGAAGGGATCCCAGGGAATTGGTACATAGACTGGGAGATGCGCATAGGAACTACAAAATGGACATTATTATAGCATAATTTTGTAGTAACCTTCTCATTTGAGCATGAGAACCCCAACATTGATTCAACTATGAAGATGATATAGGGAGTGAAATTTTTTGATGAACAAGAAGTCAAAACTATAAAAAAATATCAACAACAAAACAGGAAGATAGTCAAAGAGTTACTCTCATGTTATTGTGTCGAAGAGGAAGCACCAGACGAATATTATTCACACAACATTCAGATCACGAAGATTGAAGGAGATCAATAGGTGGAAGGTCCATCTCTGGAGTCAGAGGCATTTTATACACCAATAAAAGTCAATAAAGTAAACATTGGGATAGAATAAAATCCCAAAATGGAAAGCATTGGATACTAATGGGATGAGAAGACACTAGAAAGGATAATAGAGTTATTGTGTGAATACAGTGACCTATTTCCAATGACCTTTACAGATATGAAAGACATAGAAGGTGAGCTAGGTGAGATGAAGATACCCCTAAAACTAGATACTAGACCTGTTAGACAGAGACCTTACAGGCTGAATCCAGTATATCAGAAGAAAGTGAAAGCCGAAATTGACCGAATGTTGGAGGCTGGTATCATAGAAATAGTGGAGGAATTTGAATGGATCGGTCCCATGGTAGTCCAGGAAAAGAAGCAAGGAGGGATCAGGATTTGTGTAGATTTGAGGAAATTAAATGATGTTTGCTTACATGATCCTTTCCCTACCCCTTTCATGATTTAGGTCTTGGAGAATGTAGGAGGTCAGGAAGCATATTCATTCACAGTGTTGGTTGTGGAGCCTGATTATCTTCCTGATTCAGAGGTCCTTGCTTTCAGCCGTGTTTATACCCCATGAAGTATTTACACCCCATAAGTATGTACACTCTTCCACGAGGGGGAGTGCAGAGGGGGGGTACCCCCTCTGCGGGGTCCGGGGGGGCTATCCCCTCGGTTGGGGGGTTTGGGGGAAAGCGGGCCCCCGAAGCAAAAATTGCCTTGTAAAAGTATATTGTAATTTCATTGTAAATCTGGACCGTTCATTATAAGGTCGTAGATCTAATGGTAGAGATTATGTTAGGGTTTTTTGCCCTAGAAGGAAACCCTCTTTTATGAGGGAA
>ML802919.1:64302-79059 GCA_009831015.1 Picea engelmannii
GGTTACAAAGGTTTATGGAGGAATTGGGAAAGAAGCAGGAGAACAACAGGTTGTACTGTGATAGTCAGAGTGCCATTCACCTTGCAAAGAACTCATCCTTCCATTCGAAGACTAAGCATATACAATTGAGGTACCACTTCATATGATCCACCTTAGAAGATGGACAATTGAATCTGGAAAAGATACACACTAGCCAGAATCCTGCAGACATGTTAAAAAAGGGAGTAACTAGGGAGAAACTGAGTTCTTGTGCAGTTTCAGTTGGTCTTCAAGAATGAAGATGAAGATGAGAAATTTTCCAGGTCCAAGAAGGTTCAGAGTCCAACATATACAACAGCGATGAATTTGTTGAGATCAGTCTCCAAGTGGGAGATTGTTGGTTGTGGAGCCTGATTATCTTCCTGATTCAGAGGTCCTTGCTTTCAGCCGTGTTTATACCCCATGAAGTATTTACACCCCATAAGTATGTACACTCTTTCACGTGGGGGAGTGCAGAGGGGGGGTACCCCCTCTGTGGGGTCCGGGGGGGCTATCCCCTCGGCTGGGGGGTCTGGGGGCAAGCAGGCCCCCAGCAGGGGTTCGGGGGCGAAGCCCCAGAAGAAAAAATTGCCTTGTAAAAGTATATTGTAATTTCATTGTAAATATGGACCGTTCATTATAAGTTCACAGATCTAACGGTAGAGATTATGTTAGGGTTTTTTGCCCTAGAAGGCAACCCTCTTTTATGAGGGAAATGTATTGCGGCTATGTATGATGGTGAATATTGTATTCTGAGAGAGGAGACTGTGAGAGAAAGAAGAGGAAGTTACAGCGGGTTTTGCTGTAGGTTGTATCCCTTAATTTGCTGGATAATAATAAAGGAAGGACCTGGCAATTTCTCTGGTGGACGTAGCCCACACTGGGTGAACCACGTAAATATGTGTCTCTCTTGTATTGTGTGTCTTCTGTGTTTTGTTTCTGCATTTGTTTTATTTTATTGCTCCGTGGTCCTGTTTTTCTAACACACAGATGGATTCTCAGGTTACCATCAAATCAAAATAGCTCCAAGGGACAGGTATAAGACTACCTTTGCTACAGAATGGGGATCCTACCAATTAACAATTATTCCCTTTGGATTGACGAATGCTCCAACTATCTTTTCAAGGGTGGTCATAGCTTCTTTATAGGAGTTTATACATCAGTTTTTAGAACTATATCTGGATGACTAGACTGTTTTTAGTCTTTTGAAAGATCATTTTGAGTTTTTAAGACTAATGTTGGAAATATGCAGACAATGTCAAATATCATTAAACATCATGAAATGCATTTTTGGCACACCTTTTGGGATATTGTTGGGAAATATATATAGTGTGCAAACAAGGTTTACTGGTTGACCCTACTAATATTGTTGTCATTGTGAACTTACCACCACCAAATTTAGTGCTCCAGTTAAGAGCCACATTGGGACATACAAGGTGCTACAAAAAGTTTATCAAGGGGTATGTGCAGGTTACTGCACCGATGGAAAAAATGTTGAAGAAGGACACCTGATTTCAGTGGAATGAGGATTGTCAGCAGGGATTGGATACTCTAAATGAGAATATGGTGAAAACACCTATATTAGTGTTTCCAAACTAGGAAAATACATTTCATGTGCATGTAGATGCATCAACAATAACACTTGGAGCAATTATGACGCATCTAGGAGTAGGGGACTTAGATCAGCCTATAGCCTTTGCAAGTAGGAAGTTATTAGAATCTGAGTAGAATTATAAAACCGCAGAAAGCAAAAGCATAGCCACGGTGTATGCACTTCATAAATTTAGATATTATTTATTGGGAAAACATTTTAAAATGTTCACAAATCATTCTTCCCTCAAATATCTAGTCAACAAGATAATGTTGGGGGGCAGGATATGTAGATGTAATTATTATTCCAAGAATTTGATTTTGAAGTAATAATCAAACCAATGAAGATGAATGCATGACCCGATCACTTGTTAAGGGTAACCAATGGAGAAGAACCTACTAACTTGGAAGACAACTTCCCCGATGCACAATTATTTTCAGTACAACTTCCCTGATGAATACTTCACTGATGTTATTGAATTATAAAGTACAAGAGTTGTGCCACATAAGTTTAGTATTGCACAAAAGAAAAATATGGTAGTCGGAGTTGTAGACTATCAACTCATTGCAGGTCATTTATACAATATGGGCGTAGATAACATTTTGAGAAGGTGTGTATTGGAACATGAACGACCCATGGTTTAGCAGAATCTCATGAAGGTATAGTTGGAGGAAACTATGTAGGAAAAGATATAAGGTATTGCGCATAGGGTTATGGTGGCCAACAACTCATAAATATGTCAAAGAATATTGCCATAACTGTGATGTCTTTCAGAGGGTTGGAAAACCCAACATGAGGGATGAGATGCCCCTAAGACCACAAGTAACCCTTCAAGTATTTGAAAAATGGGAAATAGATTTTTTCAGACCTATTAATCCGTGAGCAAGAAGGCCATGAGCTAGATATATCATTACTGCGACCGAATAATTAACTAGATGGGTAGAAGCAAAACTAGTCAAATATTGTAGCGCATAGACAACAATCACTTCTTATTTGAGAAGGTGATCACAAGATTTGGATGTCCCAGGATTCTATGAGTGACCAAGGCACCCATTTTATTAAAAGTACCATCAAGATTGTGACTCAGGAGTTTGAAGTCTATCACTAGAAGAGTACACCATATCATCCTCAGGAAAATGGGATAGTAGAAGCGTTCAACAAGATTTTGGAAAATGCTTGGACTAATATCTACAATGTTAACATGGATGGTTGGGATTTGAAAATACTAGTAGTACTATGGGAATATAGGACCACACGAAATAAGTTGACATGATAGACACCATTCATATTTATGTATGGACATGAAGCAGTGGTGCCATTAGAATTTTTGGTACCCAGTCTGTGCGTAGCAACAATTACCAATATGACAAAAAGAGGTGTATCACAAGAGAGGTTAAGTCAATTGATGGAAATGGAAGAAGACAAGATTTTGGCAGGATTTCACCAAGAGGTACAGAAATAAAGTTACAAATCCTAGCATGACATACACATAAAGAAGAAGGACTTTAAGGAGGGGGACCTAGTTCTCTTCTATGACAACAAATTTTTGCAACACCTTGGTAAGTTCATAATGCATTGGTTAGGGCTATATGAAGTAAAGACTATCACAGATGGAGGATTTGTTAAACTAAAGGACTTGAGAGGAACATAACTGAAAACAATAGTGAATGGTAGTCGACTGATACTGTATAGTGAAAATCGACGTACTAACTCCCAGGAATTACAATGCAATAATAAAGTCATGTATATAATGTACTGTCACACACCCACTACAGCATAATAAAATTTTCTCTTTTCCTCAAGGGACAGAATCCCTGAAGTCCTACGGGGGCCTAGCACAGGCTAGTTCTTCCCTGTTCACCTCCCTGTGATCGTGGGTTAGGACCATAGGCCAAACAAACTAGGCACCTTTTTGTGTTTCTCGACTCAACGATACAAGTGAGTCCAATCTTAAAGGTAGAATGGTGAGGGGGATTCGGAATGAAACCTTGGTTGTAGATCTAGGCGTGCAGATTCTGGCCGTCTAGATCTACCCGCTGCTTAAGGACAAAGCACTAGCTACCTTTCTTTAGTCCCTAGTTCGATAGGACCACATACGCGCCTAAATGCAAGCGCCTTTCACAACTCACGACCTCGCGAGTCATGAGTCTAAGACCCTCGAATTTTCTTCACTAATTGCTGATACCCGAGATCACGAAATGGGTATAGCTTCCTTCTGTCAGTGTCCTCTACGCGTGACCGCCGGCTAGGCTAAACGCTAGCTCCTCTTGCTATTCGCCACTTCGTGAGTTCAACGGTTGAACTCTCATTCCTTCCTTATGCGATCCTCCAAGACTTGAAAGTCAATGAAGGTTGACCTTCCTTTTGCACTGCTCGCAACTCGCCACTTAGCGAGTTGTAGCGTCAAATCTTGGCACCTTCCCTTCACGAACCCCCGAGAAGCGATATTTAATTTTCCCTCTCGCGTTCTTGATACTCGTGACTTTGCAAGTCCAAGGGTTGGTCTCTCATGCGCTTATCCCGCGAATCCCCGAGACGCGAGAAGTCAACGGAGCATTGACTCCCTTCTCCAGGTGACACGTGTCCACCCGTCAATCACGCGGGCCCCACCTTGAAGTTCTACCACATATTCTCTCGTGCTCGGCCCTTGGAACTTCGCTACTCATGAGGTCGTAAACGACTCCTTTCAACCTTTGAACCCCCAAACGTGCAATAGGCAATGGGGTTCTTGATCCAACGATCCTCCCATTCTCTGGATCCAACGGCTATCTCCGCTCCTCGCGACTTCGCCACTCGCAACTTGGAGCACCCAACCTTTGGGCTCTTACCTTGCGAATATATGAGTTCACAAGATCCTTGGGTCTCTACCACCTATCCTCCCTGGATGGACAGTCCTGATCCTCTCACGACTTTGCCACTCATGACTTGGAGCACCCAACCTTTGGGCTCTTACCTTGCAAACCTCTGAGTTCACGAAATCCCTAGATCTCTGCCACCTGTCCTCCTTAGATGGACAGTCCTGATCCTCTCGTGACTTTTCCACTCGCGACTTGGAACACCCAACCTTTGGGCTCTTAACTTGTGAACCTCTGAGACGCGAGAAGTCAATAGAATGTTGACTCCTTCCCAGGTGATGCGTGTCCACCCCTCGGCCACGCGGGGCCCCACCTGATGGATGTGCCACGTGTTCTCATGAGCCTCGGCTCTCGACCCTTCTTGAATTCATGGGTTGAAGCACCCAAACCTAACCGCCTTGCAACTCTGCAAGATCTAACGGTTATTGACTGCTCACCACTTCTATCTTGAAGTGTCTCTGCCATCCATTTCTTCTCTCTTCTGCGTGCGTCTTGACGTAGGTTTTCGATGACCCAGATCTATTTCACTCCAGCTAATCTAATGATAGTTGTAGATCTTCTTTGAGCATGCACTTCTCTTTCTTCTCCTTGGAATATTTCTTAAGTATCAAAGGTCTCATCCTTTGCTTCTCCTCTGCGACCTTCGTAGCTATGGCTCTGTGCACAAAACGACACTATCCCTCCCGTGCTTCCCTACTCTGAAGCCGTGAAATATTTCCTCGACCTCTGTGAATTCCTACAGGGTCTGTGCATCTGACCAGGTGCTATCTGTCCTGAGCTTCGTCAATTATGAGGGACTTGGGAGATTTGTGCTCTTCTCCTGGGTTTGACTCTTAGAAGAATCTTCAGCACATCTATTGCTCTCCTTCATCAAGTCTAGGACTTGAGTGGGTCTCGGCCTCTACTTGCTACTCATAAAAACAAAGGAAAGGGGTTGAGGAATTTAGTGCCCCCTCTTTTCCTTCCAATCTAACAGCCGTAAGTGACCGCAGATCTTCCGACAGGATCTCGCCTGTCAAATGATACTTATCCCTACACAACCATCTCAATATTTCAAGAGGATCGTTCCTCCTCATGCAGGGTTACTAAGGCCTTGCGCCTTCACATCCTCTTTCCAGGTTCTTGGTGGGATTTTCAAGGAGGTTATCTCTATGGGGAGGTTTACCCAGGGTACTATCTGAGGTAGATAAGGGTATCTCTCTCTCGAGAACCAAACATGAAGTTTGAATTAGATCAGTATGCATATAAATAGTGATTTATGAAAACATAATCCATACGTAGTCTTTCCATTATAAACATGCAACTACCAGTACTGATCAAAACACCATGACGACATTCTTGCACTAAAATCATTCACAATTTCACATCTTATGAGCATAAATGTCAGAATATATATATATTTCAAGATGCCAGAGACAAAACACTTATCAGGAAAACACCAAAGGTGATGCAACTTCTGAGAGGGGTGCTCGTTTCCACCCAACCGTAGGCTCAACGACTCCCAACGGATTTACCACTAGCCACCCCCGAGATGAGACCACGATACTGCAAGACTGTGTCTCTGTCTGCCAGTGACCGAGAACGAAGGTTACTCTCCTTCTTCTCTGCTATCACTCACTCTGCATATTTTCCAAAGTTCTTCCTCCCTCGCGTCTGCCCTTGATCGCACACTCCTCCTTCCTTTTTCCTTTCCAGCGAGGTTTTTTGTGGCACGATCTCCCTCGCGGTGGTCAGGTGTCAGGACCCCACGGATGGGCAGTTTTACCCCCATCCCTCATTATGCATGAGGATCCATCCACCTACCAACCTGCGAGTAATTAATTTCAGGCCAGCAAGCCGCTCTTGGTTCTCTAGGCCAGTGAAGACCAAATACAGTATTGGTTTTCGGTGGAAGTTAACGCCACCATCCCAGGTGCCTTCCACCACCTTTATCCAGCCATCGTGGTCTCTTTTTCAGCATATTCCCCTCTCAGCAGTCCTACAATATATATTCATAATATTATTCACATTCATCGACCTTTTTCACAAGGTCTATTCACATTACACATTCACATTTTTGAGTTTGCCACAATACTTGGCCAGTATAGTTATTTTTATAGACTAGGGGAAACAAGGTGTCACAATTCCCTCCCCCTTAAAGGAACATCGTCCTCGATGTTCTATCTATCAACATGACCTGGATGTACAGATGTAAACAAAATCGGATATGCATGTTTCATGGCATCCTCCATTTCCCATGTAGCCTCATTTGGGCCAAAATGTTTCCACTGCACCTTGACCTATGCAATGGTTCAGTTCCGGAGCAGGGTTTCCTTTCTATCCAGTATGCATTGGGGTTCTGGTATAAATTCTCCCTCCGATTCCACCTGAATCACAGATCAAAAAATATAGGATTAGCATCATGTACATATTCCTTCAATAATGAAACATCGAAAACATTATGTGCTTTGACTATGGGAGGAAGTGTTAGACGATAGGCTACAGGTCCCACTCTATCTAGAACCTCAAAGGGTCCACAATACCAAGGTGTCAACTTGGCACAAGCTCCCATTTTCAGGGAACTCTTCTTGGGTCTAACTCTAAGATATACATGGTCTCCCGTTTTGAACTCTCTTGGAGTTATCTTTTGGTCGGCATAACTTTTCTGTCAGTTTTGAGCGACCTTCATATTTTGTTTTATCTGAGTCACTTGTTGTTCCATTTCTTTTAACATGTCAGGTCCAAAATATATCCTGTTTACGGGATTACTCCAGCTGACTGGAGTATTACATGGCCTACCATATAGGACCTTGAAAGGACTCATCTTTAGGGTTGCTTGGTAGCCATTGTTGTAGGCAAATTCTACCAGTGGCAGGTAGTCTTCCCATTTCTTGGGTTGATGCATTACATGCATCCGTAACATGTCTTCTAATATTTGGTTCACTCTTTCTATCTGTCCATTGGTTTGAGGGTGATAGGTGGTGCTAAACAACAACTTGGTCTCTAAACCAGCCATCAGTGATTTCCAAAAGTTGGAAGTAAATTTCGTGTCTCTGTCAGACACGATCTCTTTCGGCATAGCATGTAGTCTGAATATCTATTTCATGAATACCTAGGTGATATCGATTACCTTGCAGGTCGACTTGACAGGGATGAAGTGAGCAGACTTGCTCAATTTATCCACCACCACCATAATGGTGTCATTCTGTTTGGTTGAGGTTGGTAATCCAGTGATGAAATCCATGGAGATGGTTTCCCATTTCCATTCTGGGATTGGTAAAGGTTGCAATAATCCTGCTGGGTGTCGATGTTTTGCTTTAACATGTTGGCACTCTATGCATTTGGCTAGGTACTCGACTATGTCTTTCTTCAATCCAGGCCAATAAAATTGTTTCCTGGTGGCAATGACCATTTTTTGGTATCCTGTATGACCCGAGTAGGGTCTTTTATGTAGTTCATCCATAATGAACCTCTTCAAGTCGTCACATGCTGGAATATAAAATCTGTTTCTGTAAGTGAGCAGACCTCCTTCGGTCATCTGATAGCCTTCATATTTTACTCTGGCGGGTTCTTGCTATAGGTACATGGTCACGGTTTGAATGAAGGGATCTGTTTCTTGTGCATTTTTTATTCTTTCCTTGACATCTGTCTCGCAAGTGCTCACTGCTACCAGGTGAATTGTTTTCATGCTTCTGCTAAGGGCATCAACAACTCTATTTTCTTTTCCTTTAATGTGTTTGATTTCGAAATCAAATTCGCTAAGGAGGGCCATCCACCTAGATCGTCTGGCGTTGAGATTTGGTTGATCAAATAGGTATCGCAATCCATAGTGATCTGTCATAAGTACATATTTTCTTCCCAGGAGGTAACGCCTCCACATTTTCAAGGCATGCACTATGGCAACCAGTTCTAGATCATGTGTCACATAGTTGACTTCATGCTTGTTCAATTTTCGGGATTCATAGCATATCACACTTCCTTTCTGCATAAGGACTCCTCCGAGCCCTTTCTTACAGGCATTTGTGCACACGAGGAAGTCAGCTTCTGGGTCGACAATTTTCAGCATGGGTGCATGGGTCAGTAAATGTTTTAGGGTTTGAAATCTTTCTTCACATTTCTGCGTCCACAGGAATTTTGTCCCCTTCTTTTGGAGGGCAGTGGTTGGACAACCAATCTTGGAGAATACTTCTATAAATATCCTGTAATATCTTGCCAATCCCATAAAGGATTTGATATCCGAAACATCCCTTGGGGTAGGCCATTCCATGATAGACCTGATTTTTTCAGGGTCCACTACTACCCCTTCTTCGGACAGAACATGACCCAAGTAATGTATTTGCTTCTGGAAGAAGTCACATTTGTTGAATTTAGCATAGAGATGATGCTCTTTGAGTACTTGCAGCACAAGCCTAAGATGTTCTTCATGCTCTTCTCTATTCTTAGAATAAATTAATATATCATCAATAAAAACTAGCACAAATTTATCTAGAAATTTACTGAGTACATTGTTCATCAAGCACATAAAAGTGGCAGGGGCATTGGTCAACCCAAATGGCACTACCACAAACTCATAGTGACCATACCTCGTCCGGAAGGCAGTTTTATGGATGTCTTCACCCTTGATTCGGACTTGATGGTATCCCGATCTCAAGTCGATCTTTGAGAAAATAGACGCGCCTCCCAATTGATCAAACATATCATCGATCCTGGGCAAGGGGTACTTGTTATTTATGGTTACCTTATTGAGTTGTCTATAATCTATACACAGTCTAAGGGTGCCATCCTTCTTTTTCACAAATAGGACTGGCTCTCCCCATGGAGACACGCTGGGTTGAATATAACCCTTATCCATCATTTCTTTTAATTTCAATTTGAGTTCAACTAACTTGGGTGTACTCATCCGATAGGGTTTCCTAGACACCGGCACAGCTCCCGGTGCGAGTTCTATCGAGAAGTCTATGTCTCTTCTCGGAGGTAGACCCGATACCTCTTCCGGAAACACATCTCTATATTCTTTTAGGGTAGGATGATCTTCAAGGCTGGGTTTGTCACCTTATATGGTTTCTGACACCTGTATTGCATATAGGGGACATCCCTTTCGACAATACTTTCTCATTTGCAGAGCTAATATTTGTCTCACCGAGATAGGTTTTTGGATCCCTTGAAGGGTCATCCTTTTTCCTTCTTTGCTCACACATTCTAAGGTTTTATGGTAACAGTCCAATCTGGCTTTATGGGCGGCTAGCTAGTCCATACCAATCAACATATCGTACGATCCGAGGGGTAATATGTTAAGGGTTGCTTGGGTGAGAAATTCACCCAACATCAATTGGCAGGATGGTATGACCTCTGCTACCCTTCTTTTGGTGCCAGTGGCTAGCTGTACCAACCATGGCTTGGTTTGTTTTTGTGGCTGTAGTTTACACTTATCAACAACTTTAGGGGCTATATAACTCAAATTTGAACCAGGGTCAATCAAAATAGACACTAGATGGTTGGAGATCATACCTTCTATCTCCACCACTGAAGCTTGATGGTTAGCTTGGTTATTATCCAAGGCTGCATAAATCTGCGACACACTCCTGGCCACATCATTGACTGTAGTAGCTTCCTGGACATTATAAATCCTCCGACTATTCTATTGTCGGTGTGGACAGTTTCTCAGGAGATGTTCTTCTCCACAACCCCAGCATTTCAAAGGTTCTCTCTTTGGGTTTTCAGTCTTTACTGGTACAGGTCCAGAAATTTTACTTTTGCCCGATGAGGGAAAGTTCTGCTGGAGTACACTCCGGGCTGGAAAGTTTATTCTTGGGTTCTTCTTATAGTTCTTAAATCCTAGGGATTTAATCCCCTTTTTTTGAAACCTTGAACTATTCTTTGGTTTCCATCCTTCACGAGGTTCTTCTCGATGCCCAAACTGTTCATGACAATAGGTTGCCTTTCGAATAGTGTCTTCTAGGGTCTTTGGCTCATCAAATTCAATTCTTTTCCGGTAGTCCTTGGGTAGCCCACTGATGAAGCACTGCACCTTTTCCTTTTCTGCTTTTATATAAGGAAGATATCTCAACAAGTCAAGGAATTTGTTGACATATTCTTCTATAGTGAGTTGTCCCAGTTTGAGTTCATAAAACTCTTTAGTCTTTTCGTCGAAATATTTTTCCAACAAATACTTCTTCCAGAAGTATTTCTCAAACCGTTTCCAGGATAGATCCTCTTCACAAACCCCTTTCACATTCTTAATATCTTCCCACCAAATGGAAGCCTTTCCGTTCATATTGAAGGTGGCTACTCGGGCCTTCAATTTTTTTGAAAAATCATGGACTCTGAAATATTTCTTTAGTCCAAGAAGCCAGGCCTCTGCTTCCTCTCCCTTCTTTATCTCACCATTGAAGGAGGGTGGTTTGGACTTTCTGAATTCCTCAAATTTATGACCCTTGGAAATCTTTTGCTTCTTCTGTTTTCTTCGAGAATAGGAATTGGTTCTGCTGCTGGAAGAGTCTTCTAAATTGCCAGCTTCCTTCTCAGAGGAATCACTCGGCACTGGTCCCTTACCTTTGGGGTGGACCTTTTTTGACGTGCTCCTCTCAGTGTGGCCACTGATATGACCATGTTTCTAAGTTTCAGGTTCATGCTGCATTTTTCTTTGCAGATTGGATAAAATCTGCAATAAAACTATGTTAATTTCTGTCTGCTTTTCTTGTTCTTTAATCATCCTTTCATTGTCGACCATGAGACTCCTCACAGTCTCAGCTAGATCTGGAGGGGTCCCTATTTCCCTTCTTTCATCAAACTCTTCATCTCTATTGTGGGAGCCGTCTCCCACCTCTTGATCAGTCACCATTCTCTACGTCTGTAAATTCCCACGGCTGACCGCCCGCTTGGGTGTAAAAGACAAACGCTGGTTGTTAGTCAATAGTTAGATACATTTTTATAACCCGCGCAAAAATTCATAATTATTTCACATGCATACACAGTCGGGTTCTTATTTTCAAACTTCGATCCTTTGAATATAAAAGGGTTTAACATAGAGGGTTACTCCTCTTAGGAGTGTTCTGAACGGAGCTTCTGCTCAACTCGTTCATGAGACCAAGTAGGCCGAGTGTTGTAACCATGCTCTGATACCAATTTGTCACACACCCACTATGTCATAATAAAATTTTCACTTTTCCTCAAGGGACAGAATCCCCAAATTCCTATGGGGGCCTAGCGCAATCTAGTTCTTCCCTATTCACCTCCTTGTGATCGTGGGTTAGGACCACAGGCCAAACAAACCAAGCGCCTTTTTGTGTTTCTCGACTCAGCGATACAAGTGAGTCCAATCTTAAAGGTAGAATGGCGAGGGGGCTTCAGAATGAAACCCTGGCCATAGATCTGGGCACATAGATTCTGGCCATCCAGATATACCCACCGCTTAACGACAAAGAACTAGCTCCCTTTCTTTAGTCCTTAGTTCGATAGGACCACATACGTGCCTAAATGCAAGTGCCTTTCACAACTCGCGACCTCGCGAGTCGAAGACCCTCAAATTTTCTTCACCAATCGCCGATACCCGAGATCACGAAATGGGTATAGCTTCCTTCTGTCAGCGTCCTCTGCACGTGACCGCCGGCTAGGCTAAACGCTAGCTCCTCTTGCTATTCGCCGCTTCATGAGTTCAACGGTTGAACTCTCCTTCCTTCCTTATGTGATCCTCCGAGACTTGAAAGTTAGCAAAGGTTGACCTTTCTTTCGCACTGCTCGCAACTCGCCACTTCGCGAGTTGTAGCATCAAATCTCGGCACCTTCCCTTCATGAACCCCCGAGAAGCCATATTTAATTTTCCCTCTTGCGTTCTCGGTACTCGCGACTTCGCAAGTCCAAGGGTTGGGCTCTCATGCTCTTATCCTGTGAATCCCCAAGACGCGAGAAGTCAACGGAGCGTTGAATCCCTTCTCTAGGCGACACGTGTCCACCTGTCAATCACGCGGGCCCCACCTTGAAGTTCTGCCAGGTGTTCTCTCGTGCTCGGACCTTGGAACTTCGCTACTAATGAGGTCATAAACGACTCCTTTCAACCTCTGAACCCCCGAACACGCGATAGGTGATGGGGTTCCTGATCCAACGGTCCTCTCATTCTCTGGATCCAACGACTGTCTCCACTCCTCGCGACTTGGAGCACCCAACCTTTGGGATCTTACCTTGCGAACCTCCGATTTCACGAGATCCCTGGATCTCTACCACCTGTCCTCCTCGGATGGATGATCTTGATTCTCTCGCGACTTTTCCACTCACGACTTGGAGCACCCAACCTTTGGGCTCTTACCTTGCGAACCTCCGAGTTCACGAGATCCCTGGATCTCTGCCACCTGTCCTCCTCGGGTGGACGGTCCTGATCCTCTCGTGACTTCGCCACTGACGACTTGGAGCACCCAACCTTTGGGCTCTTAACTTGTGAACCTCTGAGACACGAGAAGTCAATAGAATGTTGACTCCTTCCCAAGCGACGCGTGTCCACCCGTCGGCCACATGGGGCCCCACCTGATGGATGTGCCACATGTTCTCACGATCCTCGGCTCTCGGCCCTTCGCGACTTCGTGGGTTGAAGCACCCAACCCTAACCACCTTGAAACTCTGCAAGATCCAACGGTTATCGGCTGTTCGCCACTTCTATCTCAAAGTGTCTCTGTCATCCGTTTCTTCTCTCTTTTGCGCACATCTTGACGTACGTTTTCGACGACCTAGATCTATTTCACTCCAGCCAATCTAATGACAGTTGTAGCTCTTCCTTGAGCATGCACTTCTCTTTCTTCTCCTTGGAAGATTTATTAAGTATCAAAGGTCTTGGCCTTTGCTTCTCCTCTGCGACCTTCGCAGATATGGCTCCGTGCACAAAATGACACTATCCCTCCTGGGCTTCCCTACTTTGAAGCCATGAAAGATTTCCTTGACCTCTGTGAATTCCTACAGGGTCTGTGCATCTGACCAGGTGCTATCTGTCTTGAGCTTCATCAACTATGAGGGACTTGGGAGCTTTACGCTCTTTCTCCTGGGTTTGACTCTTAGAAGAATCTTTAGCGCATCTATTTCTCTCCTTCATCAAGTCTAGGACTTGAGTGGGTCTCGTTCTCTACTTTCTACTCGTAAAAACAAAGGAAAGGGGTTTATGCATTTAGTGCCCCCTCTTCTCCTTCCAATCTAACAGTCGTGAGTGACCGCAGATATTTCGACAGGATATCGCTCGTCAAACGATACTTATCCCTACACAGCCATCTCTGGATTTCAAGAGGATCGTTCCTCCTCGTGCAGGGTTACTAAGGCCTTGCTCCTTCACATCCTCTTTCCAGGTTCTTGATGGGATTTTCAAGGAGGGTATATCTATGGGGAGGTTTACCCAGGGTACTATCTGAGGAAAATAAGGGTATCTCTCTCTCGAGAACCAGATGTGAAGTTTGAATTAGATCAATATGCATATAAATAGTGATTTATGAAAACATAAGCCATACGTAGTCTTTCCATTATAAACATGCAACTACCAGTACTGATCAAAACACCATACATACATTCTTGCACTGAAATCATTCACAATTTCACAGCTTATGAGCATAAATGTCAGAATATATATATTTCAAGATGCCAGAGACAAAACGCTTATCAGAAAAACACCAGAGGTGATGCAACTGCTAAGAGGGGTGCTTGTTTCCACCCAACCGTAGGCTCAGTGACTCCCAATGGATTTACCACTAGCCACCCCTGAGCTGAGACCACGATACTACAAGACTGCGTCTCTATCTACCAGTGACCGAGAATGAAGGTTACTCTCCTTCTTCTCCACTATCACTCACTCTGCATATTTTTTTAGAGTTCTTCCTCCCTCGTGTCTGCCCATTTTTCGCTTCTCCCTCATGCCTTTTCCTCTTGCGAGGTTGCGTGTGGCATGACTTTCTGTGCACTAGTTAGGCCTGAGACCCCTACAGATGGGCGGTTCTCCCCCCCCATCCCTCATTAATTTCTGAGGGGGCCATCTACCTACCAGCCTGTGAGACATTAAATTCGGGCCAACGAGCCGCTCTTGGTTATTCGGGCCAGTGAAGACCAAATACGGTATTGGTTTTTGGTGGAAGTTAACACCACCATTCCAGGTTCCTTCCACCACCTTTGTCTAGCCATCGTGGTCTCTTTTTTAGCATATCCGCTCTCAGCAGTCCTGCAATATATATTCATAATATTATTCACATTCATCGACCTTTTTCACAAGGTCCATTCACATCACACATTCACATTTTTGAGTTTGCCACAGTTCTTGGCCAGTATAGTTATTTTTACAAACTGGGGGAA
>ML802919.1:81289-178472 GCA_009831015.1 Picea engelmannii
CATGGCGGAGAGTTTCAGTTAACTGACAAAAAGCCTCGAGTCTCGGCGGAAACTTCCCTGATTTTTTGCATTGTTATGTACTCGCGGGCTGTTTTGAGCTAGCCCGCGGATACCCGCGTGCAGTAAGAGGACAGCAAGCGGTTGCCCACGCCCAGTGAGGAGTTAGGGCGCGGGTTGTTTGTTTTAAGTGGTTTTTTGAGGAAATACTCAGCATGGCTTTGGCTAGGAAGAGGCATGAGTTGGCCTGATGCCAGGTAAACCTGTATGGTGCATTTTAGGGTTATAACAGAATCTCCTGGACATACCACAGTTCAGGGACGGTAAAAATGTTGGGTTGTGCGTCAAACAATTGCTAGCCTGGGTACATGGAGGCGTTCTCTGGAAGGATACGATGGTCCAACTTGATGTGGCATTGATCACCAAAATTACAGAGTTACCCACACTGGGTGCACAACCATAAGAATACTTATACAACAAAGCATGTGAGAAGGAAATCTATGAGATAGTCAAGGCAAATTTTGGTACTAGCTGAGGGAACAGGGGCATTATTCTTAGAGAAATCAACGACGATGAGACACGGTTCTCCAACAATCTCATGGATCACAAGTTGTTGAGGAAGTGCTAAAAAGAAGAGGCTCCATAAGGAGTCATCACAGTTTCCACACAGTAGGAGGGGTAATGTTTAGTTGGGCGCCTTACCTCTTGAACCAATTCTTGATTGATTGTAGAGACACACAGAATAATGGAATTGAATTCCATTATTCTTGGCTAATTATCCTCAAATATTTGGCAGGGTGGAAGGAGCCAAATTTTTTGGATTTTCTGGATAGGAAAGGGAAGTTCTACGCAACTAGGTATGAATCCCTCTGGCAGGCCAAGGACACCAAAAATCAACAGGCGGATAGCACATTGTTCGCTATTCTTTTGGAAGAGATACAACAACGCACAACCAATGTGTGGCACATTCCTGTGGAAGTGGTCCATGAGTTGGAAGGGATAACCAGGTTTAAGTAATCCATGAACCATATGTGGATCCAAGCCGCAAGGGATCCAAAGAAGGAATGGTTGGAGATGTAGTATTGCATCACTAGGGAAGAGTTTGATTGGATACTAAAATAATGGCCTGTGTAGTGGAAGGTGCCAGTAGAAAAACCAGCAACAAAGCCAACAACAAAGAAATCATCCAAACTCAAGGGGAAAGCTGAAGAAGGCTCCTCAACAAAGACAAATAACCCAACTGCTAACACTAGGAACGTTGTGACACATACTCAGGTGTCTAGAAGCAACATAGTGCCGAAGAGGAAAAGGAGGAAAACAACGGTTCCCAGGGTAGACATCCAGGGGATGCCAAGAAAGAAGACACATCTCAGGCCGACAAGGAGGGGACAAAAGCAACAATGAGTGGGGCACATCCATAACTGAAAAAAATAACTACAACGCAGATGGAGGAAATGCAAAAAAAGATGAAATACACCAAGATGGGCCTAGTCATCACCCTGATAGAGGATGATGATGAGTTTGTGGTGGACAAGGTCCAAGATAGTGGGGAAGATGTGCTCCGCACCACATAAGCATAAAGAGAGGAGATCATGAAAAAAATCATAGAATTCCATGAAACTATCGAGTAGTTACAAATTCATACAATACTGCAGGCCACAACACAACAACCTGAAAAAGACTCAGCAAACCCCTATGCATAAATACAAAGATGATACAATTCAAATAGTGGTGCAGGGAAGTGACATATTCAAGGTCACACAAAAGATGCTCAGATTTGATCAGGAGATCGCAAAGAAACCCATGGCGGACATAGACCACTTTTAGGTAGTCATAGCGCAGATACCCATGAAATCACTATACAGACTCCGGGCTAGTGCAATGCAGGAGGTAAAATCCAGAGCCTGTGCAGATGCCACCAACTTGGAACTGGTAGGGAGGTCATAGAGCTGTTACAAATAACCTGCGACAAGTTGAATTTGGAGAAGGAGGAGGAAAAAGAACACGTTGACAAACTAGAGTAGGGGCTAACAACGGTATACAACCGTATTCCATATAGCACGCAAACACCATATAGGAGCGCAAATGAAAAGATAAAGATCATTGTGCAGACAATTGAGGGATATAAGTAGGAGATAGAGGATTTGAAAGAAAAAAATAATCCTATGACTCCTTCAGAGGTCCGAGAGAAAAGAGAACAACAAGAATCATTCCATACAGAGGAGATGGCAAGGGAAGCCAAGGAAGTCACTAAACTATTTGACAAAACTACATAAATTTGGACCACTTTGGAAGAAGATGAAAAGGTCCAACAATTGGAATAGAAAGAGGAGAAAATCAATTTTGCAATGCAGGAATTGAATCAACGATAGAAATCCATAAGCATCATTGAACGCTTGAAGAGCACGCATGAGATGAAGACCTTGCAAAAAGAATTGAATTCTGCCCAGATCAATAAGCAAGCAAGACAGGCCCAGTTGGAGCCCCTCCAGGAACAAACAACACATATAATTTTGGAGCTAGAGGAAGAGAACAAAAGTATGGTGCAGGCACATACAAAGAGCACAACATTGTTGTAAGAACATATAACAACGAAAATGGTTGAGGCACTAGCAGAGAAATCTACGCAAGTGAAAGAAAAAGGGAAGAAACTAGAAGAAAAGTTCCACAACTTGGAGAAGGATGTACATAGAGCAAGAACCACCTAAATGGATTGTGATGATTCACATGTCATTGTTGGGGGCCTGTTGGAACAAACCTATTTTGGGAGAAATATATATTTTTTGATGCAGGCCTAATTTTGGAAGAGAAAGTCTATTTTTGGAGCGCGCGCCTTAGGAGGCAGAAAAGAAGCATGCAAAAAAAGAAGGAAAAACAACATGCAAGAGGAAAAACAACGTGGCATGCATGCATACAGGACTAACCATGTTAGGGTTAGGTTTTTTGACAAAGATTGTAACGACTATAAGCCAGTAGAGTAGTATAAATAGAGACCTTGGGGGTCTAGGTTAGGGGTTCAAAAGTTATTGATTATTGTGAGATTTTTTATGGTTCTTGTGGTAGAGTGGAATAATATAGTATTTGAGGGTTAGGTCACAAGCTAAGGAGCCTAGTGTGATATAGTCATCCTCCCAGAGGTTACTTACCCTCATTTTTATTGTAATCCTGAAGATATAATGCGCACAGTGCATGTTTTGCAACATAATCAATAAAAGAGAAGAAGATCCATATATTTGTGGATGTAGCCCCAGGAGGGGGTGAACCATGGTAAAATATTTCATTCTATGTGTTGTGAATGATTTATTTTACTATTATGTTAATCATTAGTTAAATAATGAATGGTTAAAACTAGTTATAATGGCATGCATGCATAAGTTAATGATGAATGAATCCTAGAAGTAGATGAATGATTAATGATGATGATGTATAAGGAAAAGGATCAAAACAAAGACCCCACTCCTTCCTAGACTGCAAAAACCTGAGTATTGCAGTCCCCCATAAAGATATCTTGGGTGAGACTACATTGTACACTCTGTGCACAACATTGCCTTCTGGTTTACCAAGAGGGCCGAAAGTTTTGAGGGTTTTTGTTGGGAACCTATTGGGATCAGATCCCGGGTCAACCCAAGTAACCAACAATTATCTAGTGATTTTATTGTTGTAAATCAAATCATCATCTCATAAAATAGAATACATTTGCTGGAATAATCAACTCAAATAAATAATAGAAGCCATAATGGAAACCAAAATATCATACAAAATACACAGATATATTTTTCCCATCAACTAATCTTATCATTCAAATAAATTCAAAGATTACAAGGGCTCCCTTACTAGAAAAATGTCCCACAGAGAAATCATAAAACATTAGACAACACTTGTAAACCTTAACAACTCTTGATCTACGGTATGATCCCAAACTTTTGGGTTTTCTGAGATGTATGTTCCTTTCCTTTATCAAAGCCATGTATATGCATTGGTCTCCACTGAAACTCGCGTACACGTGAAAAAATATTGTATGGTAAAATCCATACAATACGACCCTGATGTTGTGAATCCAATCAGTTGAAACCCACTTGTAGCTTCCCATGTTTTCTCTTATCCCTGACCTGTACTGATCTATAGATGTAAGTCCTTCTCCACCTATCCAAAATCTCCTTGGATCATAGTCCTTCATGATTCAAACCTATTTGTATCAAGTGTCTCCTCCTTCACCCTTTCCATGATTTTATGATTTTGAGTTATGATCTAACCCTAATCGCCAAAGTGATTGACGGTTGCGATTACTTCTCACCTCACTTGAGACCAATGGCTAATATTAAATTCACTAATTCTAATCACTTTAGCATTTCATTAAATAAAACTCAATTAATTAATAAAATCACTTTACTTTAATAATTCCCTTAATTAAATTAAATTACCAAGGTAGAAGGATTTGGATGACTTCCACAGATCTATACACTTACACCTATGTAGATGTATATTTCTAATGCTACAAACATCAAGAAGAGGCAAGTGTTTTTGAAGGTGATGTTTGGTATCAATCAATATTGGAGCATAATTAAAATACCAGAACACATAGTACCAATAATAAGTAGGGGAAAGATGGGTCGTGGGACTTGAAATAACAATTTGAAGGGGAGAAGGATCCCATTATAGGGGTACAAAATCTATTTTACTCAAAATAAGTACTTGATTTGTGGGTACATGTAAACAAGGACGGGAATCTAAAAGGCTATGTGGAGCAAGTGCATATAGTGGATTATGATATCCAAAACCCTTCCTTTTCCCTAAATTTTTCCCATAAAAATAATAAGAACTAGGGATGTGTACCAAGATCTTGACACAATTCAAGCAATCGTTTAAATCCTAGATCACCAACCTCCTACATTTCCTATGTTTTGGGACTTCTCCAGTGGTAAGGAAATGTGTGCAGTTGCTATTGTTGTGTACTCATATCGACAAGATTTGGTTGTACTAAAAATCCCTATTAATGCATATAGTATTCATGCCAGTACTAGATTTCCAAAGGATGGGGAGCATGTTAGTGATTCATTCTCTACAAGATTATAGGTAGTAAAGGATGTGGCTATCACAAAATAAAAAATGGTTCAATGCCTAAAATATGGTGCAAAGAAGGTAGGTTGAGGATATGACATTGCACCCATTAAAAATCTATCGGTTAGTAGGGTAATGCAACAACTATTCATAATGGTATTGTAGACTTGTGCAACAAGGGTAAATAAAAGTGGGTGGGTTATCTCAAGAATAATTTTCTACAAAATGTTATACATTCACAAGATTATAAGAAAAACTTCTATTATGAGAGTTTTTTATACTAATTGTGTTTTCATAGTGGACATAGTTGGTGGGAATGGATATTTGGCATCACGATATTGAGGAAAAGTTTGTTGTGGCTGAGTATGAATCCCTAACATTTCAATAGACATAGGATGTCTTCAACACTATGGTTGAAATTTAATACTAGGCTATGGGAAAAATCTTCACACAGACTACTAGGATTTCCTTGGACATTATCAATACACATGGCCCATAGTATTAGTTTTAAGTGTCTAGAAAATTCTACCTTATGAGACCATGGATTATGAATGACAGTGTGATTCCAAAGGTAGGGGTCAAGACACTAGAATTCATGTTGACGCCTAAAAATGCCAAGTGGGACACCAAGCAATGGGCTAAGAAACATAAGAACAACAAAATAAACAAGGAAAGAGAGCACTATAGTTAGTGACCAAATAGGAGGAAGTTCACATGGGAAACATTCTAGGTTTAGGGGTAAAGGGATAAATAACATCTAATTCCACTAAATTAGATGACTGAATGATGTGGAGGAGGAAGCGTCTGCTAAATGTACAATATACATCGAAATACTTATGACTTGGTGACATAGAAAACATTGTAGCCCCATCCTCCCATGGTCTATGCATCCAAAAACCACATAACCTATAACATCTCAAAATCCCCACAACAAAAAGTCAAGAGAACTATATCCAAGAGTTAATATTATGGTAGCTTTGGGAGGTATGAACCTCTACTGTGACCTATGATGAGATTAGAATACTCCGGAAGGAAGCAAAGAAATGAAGGAAACCCTAGACAAGTTGTCGGCTGCAGAAATATATTTAAAATGAATTTATTAGTACCCAGAAGGAGAATTCGGCCCCAGTAAGACTGCCCAGACTACTATAATAATAGGGCACTAGTTCTCATTATTCACATCTCAACAGTTGTAGAGAGAACTGGATCTGTGCAGGTGCAGTAGCAGCTTGTGCACAAGTTTCTGGGAAGGTGTGCGCTAGCCTCTGGGTGGGATTATCTGATCAGCTTGGTTTCTATTCTTGCCTGGTACATTAGCCTCTCTTGGCTATTGGATTGCTACTAGGATTCTCTTCTCTGTCAAGGTCAAGGTTCTTGGAGGGTGGCTTCGGCCTATGGTTGGGTGACGAGGGTATCGTCAATTGTAAAACAAGCACAATCTTTTATATTCTAATAGGTTATGGGCCCACACCCCCTTCATTCATCCTAAAATGCTGGAAGAAAACATAGCCTCTAGATATTGAGCCCATTGAGGGACTGTCACTAGGGTTCCTAGTAGGAGCAGCTTCCAAAACACTGCAGCTAGGATTATTAGCAGAAGCAGTTGCAGAAACCCTAAATATCTGATCCGGCACCTTGTGATGGAGCATCTCACTCAATAAGAAGATATTCAGATGCACCCTAACTCAGCACACCTCTTGGTTCTCTCAGAAGACAAAAATGACGAAGTTGAAGTTTTGGATCAAGGCATGACTAGTTACCAGTCAACCGAAGACATGTGTGAAACAATCAGTCTTTTACACTACTCAGCACTTACTGGGACGATTGAAGATGACATGTGGATAATTGATAGTGGAGATTCCAGACACATGATGGGAGATCAAGCCAGACTCTCAAATCTAAATGAGAGAAAGACATCGTACAAAGTGGAGCTTGGAGACAAAAGTACTTACCCCGTCGAAGGATTTGGACAAGCCTCCATCAAATTGGAATCAGGTAATCATGTTCACTTAAGCAATGTTTTATATGTACCTAGTTTAGAAAAGAATCTTTTATCAATATCATGTTTAGAAGACAAAGGAAACATAATAGCCTTCATGGATGGAAAGGTGTTATCATGGCATAAGAATTCCAGCATAGAGGATGCTAGGGTTATTGGAAGTCATGAAGGAAATCTGTATAGACTACTAGAAAAAAATGAAGAAGCTCTAGTACATGATGAAGTCAACCCTAATGAGCTTTGGCATAGAAGGTACACTCATATCAATTATCAAGCATTACCTTTTCTCAGAAAAATGGTTGAAGGAATACCAGAATTGAAATCTACACATGAAGGAATTTGCAAGGGATGTGCCCTTGGGAAGAATATCAAGAAACCATTCCCAAGCAGCAACAACAGATCCAAGGAAATCCTAGATCTAATACACTCAGATTTTTGCGGTCCAATGCCAGTCAGATCTCTAGGAGTATCTCTTTACTACGTAATCTTCATAGATGACTACTCAAGAAATACGTGGCTATACCTACTGAAATCAAAAGACAAAGTATTCAGCAAGTTCCAAGAATTCAAGGCAGAAATAGAAAACCTCACGAACAAGAAGATCAAGACATTAGGAATAGATAATGGAGGAGAATACACCTCGAAGGAGTTCATTGCATTCTGCAAATCGACAGGGATTAGGAGGGAGCTGACTGTTCCTCATAATCCTCAACAAAACGGTGTAGCAGAAAGAAAGAACAGATCTATCGAAGAAATGGTAAAAGCCTTATTGAACGATCAGGGTCTATCCATGTTTCTATGGAGAGAAGCGGCAATGACGACAATATATGTACAAAATAGAAGCCCTCATCGTATATTCAAGGACATGACACCAGAAGAAGACTTCTCAGGTAAGAAGCCTAACGTGGAAAACCTAAGAATATTTGGATGTCTAGTTTACTCTCATATTCCCAAAGACAAAAGGAATAAACTAGAACCCTTAGGAAAGAAGGGGATATTTGTGGGATATAGTGATTCATCCAAAGCCTATAGAATATATATTCCAGAACAACACAAGATAGAAGTTAGCAGAGACGTAACGTTCAATGAAAGAATGGCCTTCAGGAAATCCATTGAAGAAATTATAGAAGAAGAAGAACTTGAAGAACCTAATGAAGAAAATAAAGAAAACGAAAATAACGAAAATGATCAACCTGATCATTCTATGGAGCCATATGAGAACATTGATTCATATATCATACCAAAGACCAATAAATGACCAGCTTGGCTTGAATCTACATTACAAGACGCAGAAAGAATCAAGGTTCTAGAAGGAACATCCAGGAAGAGTAAAAGACCAAAAATATTCTCAAGCTATGCAACATACATGACAAAGCTTCTAGATGAAGAACCAACCACATTTGAAGAAGCAGTCCAAAAGGGACAATGGAAAGAAGCTATGGCGGAAGAACATCAATCCATTATGAAAAATGAAGTATGGGAAATTGTACCTAGACCTAAAGAAAAATCAGTGGTAACCTCAAAATGGGTATACAAGATCAAACATGTAGCAGACGGAAGCATGGATAAATACAAGGCAAGATTCGTGGCCAGAGGGTTCTCCCATAAGGAGAGAGAATATTATGACGAAACCTTTTCTCCGGTGGCTAGGTATATCTCCATCAGATCTATCATATCTCTTGCCGCTTCGATGGGATGGAATCTACATCAGATGGATGTAAAGACATATTTTCTAAATGGAGCAATTGAAGAAGAAGTGTATATTGAACAACCTCAAGGGTTTGAGGTACATTCCAAAGATACTCACGTTTGCAGATTGAAGAAATCTCTATATGGACTCAAGCAAGCTCCAAGGTCTTGGTATGCCAGAATGGATAGCTATCTAACAAGACTTGGTTTCTCCAAGAGTCGTGCAGATCCAAACCTCTATTACAAAGTTGTGAATAATGCACCTGTGATTCTACTATTATATGTTGACAATCTATTCATAACAGGTGAAGAATATCTCATTATCCAGTGCAAGAAGGAACTAGCCTCTAAATTTGATATGAAATATCTAGGTCTCATGCATTATTACTTGGGACTAGAAGTATGGCAAAAGTGTGGTGAAGTATTCCTTGGACAAGAAAAGTACGCAATAAAGATCCTTCAGAAGTTTGGAATGATGGAATATAAGTTCATGGACACTCCTATGAATGCGGATATAAGAAAAATAAAAGTCCCAGATTCCGATCCAGTAGATCCATCTCTATATCGACAACTAATTGGATCATTGATGTATTTAGTAAATACTCGACCAGATATTTGCTTTGTTGTAAATACATTAAGTCAGTTCTAGGTGGAACCTAGACAAGAGCATTGGATAGCTGCAAAGCATGTCCTAATATATATTCATGGGACAATAAACTATGTCTTGAGATATACCGCATCGAGTGATATCCAACTTCATGGATTCACAGACTCTGATTGGGCAAGAAGTGCAAAAGACAGAAAGAGTACTTCAGGTATGTGTTTCAGCTTGGGCTCCGCTATGATATCTTGGGGCAGCAGGAAACAGAAGTCTGTTGCACTCAGCACAATAGAAGCAGAGTATATGGCATCTTGTGAAGCATGCACATAAGTAGTATGGCTAAGGAAGTTAATCCCTGATTTATTTGATCAGATTCCATAATCGACCATAATATATTGTGATAATCAGAGTTGTATAAGATTATCATAACATCTAGTGTTTCATGAAATGTCGAAGCACATTGAGATCAAATACTACTTTATTTGAGATGTCCAGGAAGGAGAGGTAAAGCTCGAGTATATCCCCACTAATGAGTAGACATCAGACATCCTAACAAAACCTCTATCCAGAATTAAGTTTGCATATTTCCGAGAGAAGATGGGGATTGTGGAAATAACTCCCTTAGATGAAAGGGAAGATTCTCCAATCTAGGAGAAAGTACTGGAAAATATTATTGAAAACATTTATTTTTGTGACTAAATGACTCTCCAGATTAGGAGGGAGCACTGAAAATATTATTTATCTTTGTAATTGAAAAATAGTCTAGATTGGACAGATTCTTTCCTATTCGGAAAGTGGATTGAGATTTCTAACGGACAATGACTTCCCATTATGGTTAACATGGGAGGTAGTCTGATTGTTGATGTATCATATACAATAACTTCCCATTGTGGTTAACATGGGGAGTGGTCTAGGGAAGCCTCTCTTCTTGAGGGTTACTCAAGAAGACCGGCCTGCCTCGCTGGACAACAATTTCTCATTATGGTTAACATGAGGAATGGTCCGTTTTGGAGGTTGATGCAGGACAATCTTTTTCTCTTGTGGTTAATAGAGGAAATGGTCCGGACAATCATTCCTTAGGGTTTATACATTCTCTCTAGGGTGCACTTTGATTAGTGTTGGAGGAATGGCACAGGGTGGGGAATGGTCCAGGCTCAACAATCAGGGACATACATTCCTTAGGTTTTATACATTCTCTCCAGGGTGCACTTTGATTAGTGTAGGAGGAATGGCCCAGGGTGGGGAATGGTCCAGACTCAAACATTCCTTAGGGTTTATACATTTTGTCTAGGGTGCACTTTGATTGGTGTAGGAAGAATGGCCCAGGGTGAGGAATGGTCCAGGCTCAGAAATCAGAAACAATCCTTCTTCCTTGTTTGAGAAGAATAGGGCAAATAACCCATTGTCGATGTTCTATACTGAGGGCAGATATTATTTCATATCTCACAGACGTGAGTGAAAGATTGGCCCAGATGATTCAATTTATTTTAACAATATTTTTCTATGCAGGTTGGCATCAGATGATTGTTATGGAGACTGCCTGTCTCCAGACAGTAGAAATACACTACTGTGGTGGATTTGTTCCACTGTTTGTGACTATGTGTCACGGTTTGAGTAGTTGGGTACTACCTTGAATAAACATAGGTGTGTTCTATCAATTGATGTTGTACCAATTGTCATAGGAGATTATCCAGTTGGATAATAATGACGGTGCTCGTGTTGCTACCAGTTGAATGGTCTGTTGTGCTCAAGGCCATACCTCCCTAGCTAGGAGGGAGTGTTAATATTATGGTAGCTTCGGGAGGTATGAACCTCTATTGTGACCTATGATGAGATTATAATACTCCGGGAGGAAGAAAAGAAATGAAGGAAACCCTAGACAAGTTGTCGGCTGCATAAATATATTTAAAATGAATTTATTAGTACCCAGAAGGAGAAGTCGACCCCAATAAGACTGCCCAGAATAATATAAATATAGGGCGCCATTTCTCATTATTCACATCTCAACAGTTGTAGAGAGAATTGGATCTGTGCAGGTGCAGTAGCAGCTTGTGCGCAAGTTTCTGGGAAGGTGTGCGCTAGCCTCTGGGTGGGATTATCTGATCAACTTGGTTTCTATTCTTACCTGGTGCATTAGCCTCTCTTGGCTATTGGATTGCTACCATGATTCTCTTCTCTGTCAAGGTCAAGGTGCTCGGAGGGTAGCTTCGACCTATGGTTGGGTGACGAGGGTATTTTCAATGGTAAAACATGCACAATCTTCTATATTCTAACACCAAGGAGTAGTCGATGCTCCGACATTGAAGTAGAAGAATCAGATCGCCCCTACCGTATTTTCACTAGTCACTCCATTGTAGCAAATGGCCATCAAGGGAGAAGTTGCAACAACAACACAACCATTGACATCCCTACATATTATAATAAAACCATGGATGTTTCTCACTCCACCATATCCCACCCTCATATCACCATTAATGATCCCCATTCCTTATTTCATGGAGGATTCAGACTCAGATGACTTCAATTGAGGCTTGTAAGAAACATATGGAGGAGGAGAGGTATCATTTCCATTAGACATGTAGTTTAATGATTTGTCCATGGAGGATCCACAATAGGAAGTCATGTACCAAGGGGTGATATTGAAGAAGTCCTAGCATAAATTCCCCTTCTACCATATCCAAAAGGAAAGGATATAAATCCAATTTCTTTATGGAAGAGGGCCACAAGTCAAGAAGAGAAGATCACAGAGGAAGCAAGGGAACGAGTAAATTCCCGTAGGGAACAATTTGGATAGATGAACATCCCAAGGGAGAAACAAAAAAAGAAGTGATAGATGGGTATTTGCCTCTATTCTAGGGCAGTGAGCCTCAAGAATCCATCGTCTCAGTGTTAGTTGAAACTCCCAAAACAATAGCCATTCCAATACCTTAGCTCTAAGAGAATGCACATTAATCACAAATATGGATCTACCCTCCCTTTCCAAGTTAATCACAAATTCCACTTATCACAAACATGTTCAAGAATAAGGAGGGTTTCCTAAGGGATATATAGATCTAGAATTTGTGTGTGAATGATTAGTTAGAGGAGAAGGAAAAATAAAAGGAGGCCATGCACATTTGGGGAGAATATACTGCAAAGAATAAGGACCACTGAAGAAAACAATCAAAGGACATTATTGTTTCATTTAAGAAATTCAAGAAGGAAGAAACAATTGCTAGAGAATGAGAAGTAGAGATACATGACGTAGCTTAAAAAGTGGGGGATGAAATATCAATTTTTTTTATAGAGGTCCTTCCTCATATACTTGGGATTTTTGAGTGTCATTAATAGGAAATCAATATAATAATTGAGGTCAAAACAAACTATTGTGCCCCCCAAAATCAAAAGTCAAAATTCTCTATTCCAAGGAATTCCAATGGGTCCCCCTAACAAAATTTTAAGCAAAGATATTTTCTCACTACTAACTTAGCTATGTAATTGCATAGGAACTACTATTATCTCTATACAGTCCCAACTTATCAAAGGATATATAAAATGATCAACAGTCCTTTTGAAGTTTCCCAAGAGTCTCATTATCCCCTTTTCACAAGCTCAATCCAATTATAATGTCCTTTTAAGGGACTCTACTAGGTGGGTAGATTGAATGTGCGCATATTTAACCAAGTTTATGGGGCTATTAGAAATTCACTATTTGGAAATTCCTAATAATAATAGACAAACATGCAAATAGAAAACACTTTCCCGAAGTTCGAACACCAAAAGGCGTATTGGATAATGTATATCGAAGGATTTTCATCGGGGTGTATCTCCTACAAGTTTTAATAATATCCTCAAGCCCGAAGACCGATGGTCTATCATACTTTACTTTGTCATATTTTTCCCATTGGAGAAACTAACACACAACAATCAACAATTATCCCGAACATTTTTTTTGGATAAGATTTTAATGATACCTAGTGGGTCTGCCTTAACGTACATATGATACACCATAGGCCCTTGTCGAACGATGATTGGTACTAAGGAAACAACAAAAGGAACTATAAGTCATGAACACATGGTTTAACCACTTAGGTGCAAATTCATACTATTTTCGTTATAATATCGTTAATGCCACATCCCATTGGTATATATAACTATAATAGGCACTTAAATACCTCTACATATAGCTCCTATCCTTTGAAAAACATGAATCTCAAGATGTTGAATATTCCTTCGGGAAATCCTTGTAGAAACAAATGATAATCGTTTACACTTGTTATTTCTGAAGATTGAACTTTTCGAAGACCATTTATCCCGAAGGATATCCTTCCCAGAAGAATCACCTTTCACCTTCTCGAAAGACTCGACTTTCTGAAACTCATTCTCCCAAAAGATAAACTTTCTAAGAGGTAATTTTTCCAAAATCTTTTCAGGGTAAGATCTTTTCAAAGAGGTGTTTCATGCGCAACCTTTTTCTCGAAAATGCGTGTTTATGAAAATCTTTGTTTCAAATATTTTCTTCCGAAACACATTAATGGTGATATACAACATCCTACCAATCATAAACTAGAGCTTCGTGAAGAATTCAATACTTTTGATGTTTGTAGCATCAGACATGTACTTTTGCATGGGTCTAAGTGTATAGACATGTGGAAGTCATCCAAACCCTTATACCTTAAAACTTTACTTTGATTAAAGGAATTACTAAAGTAAAGTGATTTTATTAATTATTTTATTTTTATTTAAAGAAATGCTTTAATTAACATTATTGAATTAAATAATAGTCATTTATCTCAAGTGAGGTGAGAAGTAATCTCAACTGTCAATAACTTTGGAGATTAGGGTTAGGTCATAATTCAATCTTATAAAATCATGGCAAGGGTGAAGGAGGAGACACAATAATACAATTCATTATTTGGATACAGAGAGGTTTGGATAAGGAAGGATTGTAATTCAAGGAGATCTTGGATAGGTGGAGAAGGACTTCCCTTTAGAGAATAGGTTGAGGAGAAGAGAGAACAAAGGAAACCATAAGTGGGTTTTAGTATATTGGAGATGCAGTAGAAGGGTCAAGTCGTACAAAGTTTTTCATACAATATTTCAACATGTGTACGTGGTTTTCAGTGGACATAGGCATGTACACGCCTATTTACTTAAGGAAATTCATGAAAATATCGAGAAACATGAAATTTCATAATCATACAACATACCAATAGTTTCCAGGGTTTTGTAGGTTCTGCCTAAAGTTTTATGTATTTATCTATGGGCCAATATCACAGTAAGGGAGCCCTTATAATCTTTGAAGTTATTTGAATGATAAGCTTAGTTGATGGGCAACATATCTTTGTGTATTGTGCATGATATTTTTGGTTTCCAATATTTCTTCCACTATATTCCTTTGAGTTGATTATTTTAGTAGTGTATTTTGTTTTGTGGGATGCTAATTTGATTTATAGCAAGGAAATCACTAGATAACAATATGCTTAGGTGTTGGAGTAGGGTAAAATCAACCTGGTATCAGATTAGTCACTATGAGAGGAATCCGGATCTCAGATCCATAGAAGTTGATAGCATATCTATCATATATGCAAGGAGATATTAGTAGATCAACAACCAACAATCATAAATCAGGGGTTGGATTTCAGGGAAACAACAATGTTGAGGCAAATCTAGGGTTTTGCAGTTGTATGTAGTTATACATGGGTTATTGTAGGAACATGTGCATAAATATGTGGGTTTCATTGGAGACAACAGTGTATACACAGGTTTCAGTAAGCAAAGGCGCATACATATGTGGTTTGCAGTGGTGACATGCATGTACAAGGTCGTACATGTTAGTACATGGGAAGTTTTAGAAACATGCTATTTCCAGGGAAGTTTATCAGTAGGTTATTTCCAGGGTAGTTTATTAGGTCTAAGAGATGGAATCAATAAGTCTAAGAGTTGAAGACAGATTGGATGGAAAGTAAGAGTTACTTTGGTTTTGATGGACTACGAACTTTGAGAGTTAGTGGAGAAAGTAGTTGTTCCAATGACAAATCCACAAGATTTGGCAGTTTACCAGAAGAAGGAAATCAAATTTGAGCGGGTTATCTTGGATTAAATGAAGGATCATCTAATTCCTCACTTATCCAAGAAGAAGACATCCAAATATATTTTTGATTCCCTAGTAGGATTTTTCCAAAGTAATAACATGAATAAGAAGATGGTCTTAAGAAATAAACTCATATCCGTGCATATTTCTAGATCTAACAATGTTACCATCTATTTCATGAGGATGACTTATGTATGTGATCAACTTGTAGCCATAGGGGAGAAATTAGATGACATAGAGCTCGTGAATGTGGCATTGGATGGTTTTCCCAAGTCTTGGGAACCATTTATCAAGGGAGTTTGTGCTCAAGAACAAATCCTAGATTAGTAGATGCTTTGGTATGATTGCATCCAAAAAGAGCCTCAGAAGGATTATAATAGCAACAAGCAATGAAGTAGTGATGAGAACTTGGCCCTTATCAGTAAGAAAAGAAAGGGGAAAGGAAAGGGTTCTAACAATAAGGGTAACAATGATGGAGGGACATCACATCCGTAGAACAAGAAGGACTCAAGTAAAATCAAGTGCTTCTCATGTTATAAGAATGGACATTATGCATCTCAGTGTCCAGAGTGTTGAGTTGTTATATTCTTTGCAGTGAAAGTCTAATCAAGGTGAATCGACTGACAGTCAAAGGTCAAGGTGGATCGAGAACAATTCGAAGGTTGAGGGAGTCAACCGAATAAAGTCGAAGTTGAAGATATCGATGACAAGTCAACTGAAAAGAGGTCGAAGTGCGGGCATGAGACGACCGACTAGTAGTTGACTAGTAACCTGACTTGGAGTCTACTGTAACAAAATCTTGGGATTTGTGGGATTTGTAGCCAATGATCTACATGGATCTATAACGATTTTTAGGTGCCAACTATTTAGGGTTTTTCTTGTTGTGAATCCTATAAAGAGGCATGTTTTAAGGTCGTAAAGGCTAATGAATATATCAATGTCTTTAAGCCAGATTGGCTACATGGTTTTTATTTCCCATGCAAGAGCATATGATGTCAATTGTGTCTTAGGTGTGGAACAAGGTTATACATGTAAACTTTTATTCTTATTGAATAAGATAACAAGAGAGCATAATTATCAAATAAATGATGGTTTTCCCGATTAAGGGTTTCCAGGGTAAAATATCAGTGTACTGTGTGATTGCTTGTGTCATTTGCGTTCTTGATTAAATTCTTCTTCTCTATTGCTAGGATTAGTGTGGAAGTGTCTTTCATTTCCTGTCATGTGGTATCATATCTTAGACCTACCCTAACAAGTGAGTTATCAGAGAGGTGTTATGCTTTGGCGAGTATATCAGATCTTGATTTTCAAATGTTGAATTTGAGAAAGAAACAATAGGTACAGTAAGATTCATAAGTCATAAATTGCGTTAAAGATAGTGGTAAAGAATGATGAGGAGTAACAAAATATAGAAGAAAAATTCAATGGACAGAATTTTGAGCTTTGGAAGATTAAAATGGAATATCTTCTTGTAGATCGAGAATAATGGACAACAATCTGTTAAGGTACCCAACCAACAGGCATGTTGACAGAAGAGTGGGAGAAACTCGAAAGAAAATAAAGAAGTATGATTCAATTTTGTCTTACATATTCGGTGTTGTTGAATGTCTCAAGTGAATATTTGTCTAAGAAACTGTGGGACTAGATGGGAAGATTATACCAGTCGAAATCTCTAGTAAATAAGAATTTTCTCAGAATGAAATTGTATCTTCTAAGGATGAGTGATGGAAGTTTGGTGACTGAGAATTTAAATGCATTTAATACAGTGTTAATTCAGTTATCATCTGTGGATATTAAGATAATTGATGAGGAGAAGTGTATCATCCTATTATGTTCTTTTCCATACTCATGGGATAACTTAGTCATGGATATTGGGAGTAATACAACCACACTAGTGCTAGAGGACGTGGTTTCTTCTCTATTGTTGAAAGAAATTAGAAGGAAGAACATGGAAGGATCGACCAAATATGATCTAGTAGTGAGAGGTCGATCGATAGAAAGAGATAAAGGTAGATTCTTCAGTAGAAATTTCAAATCGAAGGGTAGATCTAAATCCCCAGTTCATTCGATGCAAAGATGTTGGAAATGAGGTAAATATGGGACTTATAAAAAGGATTGTAAGTTGAAGGCAACATAAGTCAGTGCTAAATCCGATGAGAAGCAATCGAATGAGAGAAATACAACCTCGAATAAGGGAGTTGATGTGTACCTAGCATCAACCAATACACAATCAGATCAAGATGTTTGATTGATCGACTCAGGAGAATCCTATCATATGAAACCACATAAAGAATGGTTCTGTGAATATGAACAATATGATGGGGGTGATGTGTTCTTTAGGGACAACTCGACAACCATAATTTTTGGACAGGGAAGAGTTCGACTAACATTGCAGGATGGGGCCCGCACGGGTGTAGACGGATTGGCAAGTGCCGTGTAAATGGAAGGAAATTTGTAAAATGAAGTCTCATGTTCGATTCTCACCCGGACTTACTCGTGCGCCATTCTTGCGGGCTGGGTGGTTTCACCTGGGGTTATAGTGGTAGCCGCCTGGGGATCGACCCCATGTCACGTGAGTACGAGAACTGCGAGTTTCCGATTCCCCCAGTAAAAAAAAACAAAAACAAAAAAAAACATTGCAGGATGGGAGGAAAAGAACCCTTCCAGGTGTGCTACACATTCTGGGTTTGGCAAGAAATCTGATATATGTCAAAAATATGAGTGGTGCAAGTGTGCATACTCTATTTCAGAAGGATTCATGCAAAATGGTCAAAGGTGTAATGGTATTAATGAAAGGAGTTCGGATTGGTACCCTATACAAGTTGTTAGGGAATGTCGACTCGACTGGATGCAACACATCATTGCTCCTAAAATTGACTCGATTGCGACTCGACTTGACTTGATGTCGACATAACTCGACTTGACTTGAGCTAATTCGATTCAAATCAACTCAATAAGACATGATGAAATCGACCCAACCAGGCTATGGAACAAGAGGATGGGACATACTGGAGAAAAATGAGTTCGAGCTATGAAAAGAAAAGGTATGGTGGAAGGTTTTCCTAAATGTGGGTTAGAAGTTAACTTTTGTGAACATTTCATACATGGAAAAAAAAGCCGGCTGCGGTTCTCATCTGGAGCGACATGGGAAAATGGGATTCTAAAACTAGTGCATAGTGATGTGTTTGTCCCGGTTACAGTGCCTTCACTTGGTGGATCCCTCTATTATGTCTCCTTCATAGATGATTTTTCCAGGAAGACATGGATATATTTCCCAAGGAATAAATAAAAGGTTTTCGAGAGATTTAAGGAGTTTAAAGATCTTGTGGAAAACCAAATAGAGAAGAGGATTAAAGTGTTGAGGACTAACTATGGTGGTGAATTCTATGGAAATGAATTTGATCAGTTTTGTAAGAAGTATGGCTTAGCATGCTAAAATAACAAACCATATACCCCACAACAAAATGGATTTGCCAAGAGAATGAATAGAACATTGATGGATAAGGCAAGGAGCATGCTCAATGGTGTTGGGCGTGCACAAGAATTTTGGGTGGAGGCAGTTGACACTGCAAGATATCTAGTGAATATGTCGCATTCATCGGTGCTAGTCGACATGACTCCAAATGAAAAATGGTCTAGTAAGAAGCCTCCGGTGGCACATCTCAAATTATTTGGACGTGATGCATTTGTGCATGTTTCCAAGGAAAATAGGAGCAAGCTAGACAAGAAGGTAGTCAAATGTATTTTATTGGAAATAAATAAGGAATGAAAGGATATAAGATATGGGATCCTACATCAGGGAAAATAGTGTACAATCGATATGTGTTCTTCAGAGAATAAGGAGGTAAGTCTGATCCTGAAGAATTTTCTCAGACTGAGAATAATATTGATACAGTGAGGTTTGAAATGAGGAACGAAGAATATGATTCATATGATTTGACTGAATTTGAGGATGAGGTGGAAAAAATGACTCTGGTGGTAAGGAGTTCAGAAATAATAAGAAAACCATTTCATAGGTATAGTCCTCTTGAATTACGTTTTTCATTTGTGCTAACTACCATCGGTGATAATCTCAAGTTGGTTGGTGAGGCAGTCGACTCGACAGAGGGTAAAATCTAGAAGGATGTCATGGTTGAAGAGATGGAATAATTATACAAGAATGATACATGGTATTTAGTGAAGTTACCTAGTGGAAGAAATCCCTTCAGTAGCAAGTGGGTGTTCAAGAAGAAGATGAATGTTGCAAGAATTTTTGACTAGTAGAGAAAGGTTATTCCCAAGTCGAGGGAGTCGACTTCGGTGATATTTTTTCCCATGTTTCAAAACTAAATTCCATTAGAGTACTAATGTCTCTGGTTGTATCATTCGATCCAGAGATAGAACAAATTGATGTGAAGACAACATTCTTGCATGGGGACCTCAAAGAATAAATCTACATGAAACAACCTGAAGGATTTCTAGTAAATGGAAAGAAAGAGTTGGTGTGCAAACTCAAGATATCCCTTTATGATCTAAAGGAATATCAAAGGATATGGTACCATAAGTTTGAAACATACATCCTTATTTTGGGATTTGTGAGAAGAAAATATGATCACTGCATATATTCCTAGGAAGAAGGTGGGAATTTCATATATGTAGCTTTGTATGTCGATGACATGTTGCTGATTGGAAACAACATGAACACAATAAAGGAGGTGAAGAAGCATCTATCCTCCAAGTTCAAAATGAAGGATATCAGTGCAACTAAATTCATTCTAGGAATGGATATTAGGAGAGATCAAGCTACTAGAAAGATCTGGTTGAATCAGACGAAGTATATTGAAATAGTTCTGAAACGATTCAACATGTAGGTGTTATCGGACAAATTAGTAGGTACGGACACTAACAGATCTCCCTAGATCCACCTGGATCTAGAACAAAATAGGACAGGACATGACTCTTTCCCTAAGTTGTAGTCATCGAATCTACTAAAGAGAACTAATAAGTGACATACCTTGATATCGCTTCCTTAGGTCTCTATTGTTCCCGCTTCGCTCCGGTGCTCTCGTGAAGTCAAGTCCAAGAAAACACAAACCAATGAAAGTGAAGATTGAAAAGTATATTCAATGTCAACTTATGCATATGATCAAGGAGTTACACAATAAAGTAAAAGTGACTTTATGGGAAAGGGACGTGTCGCTGTATCATATTAATTGAAAGTAGAAGATACAACCTGATCGCCTTGATGTCGCAAGCTTCCTTTCAATGACCCTTGGTTCCAACACACACACTTTCTCAATACTTGTATGAAGAAGATACAATACCTCTTGATAGATCAAATAGAGCCTTCAAGCTTCTGTCCAAGCAGGGTTCTTCACACAATTATTTCATTAATTCTTCATTCAATCTTGCTTAACCTTTTCCATGAGAAACCTTTCAATATATAGGAGAAGGAGAGATGGTTACATGGATGAGGATGATCCCATCAAATCTGAGAAGTCAGTAGAATGACAACCATGCGAATGCCAACTCATTTTCTAGAAGATTCCCTTTTAGAACCCTCGAGACCTCTTCTCCTTTTCAAGCTTAAAAACAACTTTGCACCCTATATATGGAGCAGACTGCGAGAAGTTCGCACCCTAAGTGTGGGTGGCTTGCGAGAATGAAGGATTCTCGCACCCTAGACCATAAGTAGCCTACGAACTCATCTTAAAAATATGTTTTTGGAAGAAGACAAGAGCCACTTTTCTCAAGCAAAAGATCTTTGTTGGGAGCCTAAATATATCACTATTGAGACATCACCAGAGTGACCAAAATCATGTGTAACAGAATGCCCCCCAAAGTATGAGGCTAGAACTTGTGACAGTCGAAATACTTTGTAAACTACGTGTGTGTGTCAGAAACCAGGAGAACACCTAATCGAAAATTTGCAAACAACCAAGCATCTATAGAATATAATACCAATTCTGAGGTAGGCATTCCCACACTCAGATCACATACGGATGACATCATGAATGTAGGTCATGGCCACCAATCATACACCATGGATCCATGTTGTCAAAATACTACATAGCCACTAGGAATACACTGTGGATCTATGTGAGAAGACTTAAATTAAGATGACATAGCCACATGGCATACAAAGTGGATCTATGTGCCGATGCAAATATTACATACTCCATCGCAGCCTGGATAAAAAAGATGAGACCCAGGGTCTTCAAACCCGTCACCGGTAAGTACGAATCTAGCCATGTGATTACATGTGCTGAAGTTGAACATGGTAGAAACCACTTGATTTCAGGTCATTGATAAAACCATTAACAAGTGCGAGGGAAATCACCATTAATGTCAATGACTCCCAAGGTACACTAGTACAATCCAACGAATGTGAATAAATGAGCTGAGGTCGAACACTCGACGGAACCTCCTGATCAAGGGTCAATAATGGAAACCCACTGTCGAAAGTGAGGAAACCTACCATTGAAGCATGCAAGTTCCAAGATGCCAGATAATTTCTAAGTCTTGTTTCCGGATAATGAGTTGGAGTCGACGGAACAAGACTCGTCACAGGAGGGCCTTGATGTATCCCTCATCAATGACACGAAATAAGTAACAGATTTTGAGGATGAAACAAAGTATGAATATAGGTTGAAACTGACACAAGGAAGGCCGACATAGTAAGAATGGACAACTGCAGATGGCCGACTCAATAGAGGGCTTGGATGAACTACTCTTGAACATATGAATGACACAACCAAGGACTTGGCAGCACTGACTCAGAGATGACCTAGGATATGACCTTGTAGCAAGTCAAATGAGAGACAAATGGAATTCCCAAACCAGCTTCAAATGATGAATAGGGGTTGTCATGTTCAAGAGCAATGCTTACTGCCATTAATATGAATACGAAAACACATCCCTTTCCCAAAATTCCCCCCACCATTTCTAGCTAGTACCTCTTTATTTTTACGCAAGCTTGAGGAGGATAACATATGCTTGTTGATGTAAGTTCATCCTTTGGATGAGTCCCTTGGAGTATATTTAATGAACCCTAGGAAGGAGTGGCTCGGTCCCATTACGGGTCTTTCGATGTTTGTTTAACGAGTCCAAAGATAGAAAACTCGGGGGTTTTTCATGTTTTGAGAGTCTGAAAAACACTTAAAGTGAACTCTCTTAGTTCCTTTTTCGTAAAATAGTTCGAATGAACAAAAAAGTGATAAACTATCGCCCATCGAACGTCTTGTTCAAATACTTTTACGAGCATGAACGAAACAAGGTCGCTCGACCATCTTTTTGTTTTTATGGAGTGTGAAAAGAGATTAAAGGATACTCCTTTACGTTCATCATTTTCGTGTGACCATGACGAGTACAAAAAGACGAGAAAAGTATACTCGGTTATGTTCTCATGTATTTTCGAGCGCGAGAACGAACGAAGACTGAGCTCAAGGTTTTTCTAAAAACCCTAAAAAGAAGTCGTACATGCGACGAAAAAGAAAAAACATCCGTACTCCTTCGTGTGGACTTCAAAGTTGCTATATCTGCAAACAGTCACACTCAAAGGACTATTAGGCATTAGGTTTTATAGACAAAACAATATAAAAATCAACAAAAATGGAAAAAAGTGAATAAATATGGGTAAAGAGGGTTTTTACCATTTTAATTATGATTTTGCCAAGAACTTTGCCCAATACACCTCATTTTCCCCCAAGTTTTGTTGCTCGATCGTGGGAGGCACAAGCGACCCTTTGGAAAACCGTCTCTGCCAACGAGGTAAGCTCTTGATCTTCTACCTTTTCCATAGTTTAGTTTTAGTTTTTATTGGCAATTTTCAAGGTTTTAGGTTCATTTTAGGGCCATAAATTGCGCCCAAGCATTCTCGCAGGCTGGCCATGCGGGATCTGCGAGAATCTAGGATTCTCGTAGGCGGCCTTAAGGGCACCTACGAGAATCTCGCACTGTGCTAAAGGGGCACCTGCGGGGGCCGAAAAATGAAATTTAAATTTGATTTTTGCGCAATAAAAATTATGCCAAGGTTTGAGATAAGTTGTTGACCCTTCTCTTATGGTTATTGTGCAGGTGTTTGATCATCACAATGCTGGAGTGGTGAGAAAGAGAACATGAGGAAGACGATGCTATTGCTGAGAATGACTTGGGTATAGTCGCTGCCCTCCGGGACTGTGGGCTCTTGAAATTCTTCAGGATTCCGGGTATGAGGGCCCAACTCAGATTGTTGGAATACTTGGTTCATATGTGGGATGTGGACCAACAATTGTTTCACGTGGAAGTCCACATGTTGACCCTAGATATCGAGGATATCTATTTTCTAACAGGAATATCACGGTGTGGGTACCACGCTAGCTTGACCGGTAGTTGAGGTGGCAGACTCCCTATGAGTGAGTATTGTCACCAATACTGTGTTCCTGAGGCAGAAAGAAGCAAAGGCAAGGTTGCTATTTGGGGGGTCCAAAACTTGACCCTGTGAACCATCTTGTTCACTATAGAATGCATGGTCGGGAGTGCAGCTCCACACATGGCTCTCTAGAGCTACTTCCAATACGCCATAGAGTGTACAGAGCCATGAGTCTTCAACTGGTTGGATGCAGTTCTCCGTAGTATGAAGAGGCAATTGATGAAGTGCAGAAGGGGCAACTTGAAGCAATTTGGGTATGGATCACTTTTGGTGTCCTTGTTCCTTGAGAGGGTCCCATTGCTGAGATTATAGGTTGATTGGGGTTTACCGGCCCCACAGGATCCGAGAATGCTGATGTGGTGCAACCTCATGGCTCGATACGTAGTTGGGCCCATCATCAAGTACAATGATTCATTTTTCGACTGGTTGCGGCCACAGATGTTGATGATTGATGACTATGCATATGTTGGTTTGGATTTATGAGGGGATCTAGATTTGGCCCTACCTGATGATGCTCAGTGGGGTGACCTAGGTAAGAAGTACACATTTTGTTCTTTTTAAATGTTTTTGTAATTTTTATCATATAAAATGTTTTTATGTTTGTCCAAGAACTAATCAAAAAATATCTTTTTGATGGCACAGATGTGGGGCCATATCGACCTCTAGGAACGTCTCCTATTCAGCGGTGAGGAGAGGCGGCTCCAGTGGCACAATGGGATACTAAATACTACGAGGTAGTGGAGAAGAACTTGGAGGGGTTGACCACTGACATCCCAGATATGGCTATTGGGGAGATCCCTAGACGTTATCAGTGCCATACTGTAGGCATGTCAGAGTCTATTAGTCAACTGCTTCGTAGGGTGGCCCGGGAAGTTGTGTGTTATCGTGAGCGTCACCCATGATGCTATTTTGTAGAAGCTATGAGCTTCACATTTTGAGATTTTGGTCCTTGGACAGAAACTTTTTGTAAAAACTTTTGATCGTTATATACATATATACGGCTTCTACTAGCTTATCTTGTGTTTTGTGATACATGTGATGTGATTGGTTTATAAATGACCCAAATGTCTGTCTAATATATAGTTAGCTAATGCACCAGTCAATGTATTTAGACATCTAGGAATGTGTTGATACTTAATATAATCAAAATAACGTTCCAAGAGGTGAATTTGTAACTATACCTGTAATAAAGTAGGACTTCGAATAACATAGACATTACTTAGCTGTAGTACTACTAATTGTGAATCGAGTCGTACAACCAAGTGGTGGATACCGAGTGAAATATTGTGAATCAACAATTCAATGATGGTGCTATACTCTGCAATATTGTTGGTCGCACGACTGAGACACACACCTCGTAGAGTGATAAGCTCGTTTGTAGGGGTGTAAATTGCCCAAGCAGCAGAATCAAGGTTCTGAGTACTATGGCTAGCGCCATCAGCAAAGCCAATGTGGGGTAGCAAAGACTCCGACATCTAGAAACCAAACACAACGTAACATAAGCGATCGAGGGAAGAGACCAGATAAAGAAAAAGCATTACTACAATAACACACAAGAATTTTGATACAATAAAATACAAGTACTCATGCACAGGTGATCTTAGGGATAGTACTTCCTTACTACAACCCATTTATGGGTTCACTCAAAGGGATACCATCGTAGTCCACTATCTCATAAGCTCCTTTCTCCAAAACACGTCTAATCATATAAGGACCTCGCCACATAACTTCAAATTTTTCTGCTCCTAGCATATCCCGATCTTG
The DNA here is from genome assembly GCA_009831015.1 of Picea engelmannii. Classification (NCBI taxonomy): domain Eukaryota; kingdom Viridiplantae; phylum Streptophyta; class Pinopsida; order Pinales; family Pinaceae; genus Picea; species Picea engelmannii. Next base: position 106,860 of record ML802919.1, read on the forward strand.
TTCGTAAAGGAGAACCAGATCACCTTCGGAGAAAACGCGAGGCTTGACATGTTTGTCGTATTGGGCTTTGACGTGTTTCTTCTGGGCTTCTATGACTAGGGTGGCGTCGCGACGAGTTTTGTCTAATTGCATGAGATACAACAGACGTTCTTCTTCGGCAGAAGTATTTGGGAGGAGTTCGGCGACTAGTTTTAGGGAGGGTATCTCACATTCAATCGACAGAATGGATTCTATACCATAGACTAATTGGAATGGTGTAAACCCGGTAGTAGACTTAACGGATGTTCGATAAGCCCACAATGATGAAAATAACATCGTGTGCCAACTCATTTTGTGAATCGCTATCATTCATCGAAGCATGGTAATGAGGACTTTGTTAATTTCTTCGACTTGGCCGTTGGCTTGTGGGTAATAGGGTGTTGAGTTTTCATGGCGAAGACCCAACTTTTCAGTGAGTTCGAACATCATGAAGTTTCTAAAGTGGCTACCGTGATCAATCACGATAGCCTAAGGAACACCAAAATGAGCTATGATGTGATTGAATATGAATAATGTTGCGGTCTTTCCGGTGTTGTCAAATGTCGGCATTGCCTCAACCCATTTCGTAAAAGGACCAATGGAGACCATAGGATGAAGAGGAGCAGGGTGTGACCATATTTTATTGCTGTAGGTCTGGCAAGCATGATATTTTTGGACGACAATTATACAATCGTTAAATAAAGAAGGCCAAAAATACCCTGCTCACAAGATCTTCTGGGTAGTAGCATACCCAGACATATGACCACCACATGCTCCAGAATGGCAGTCATTTAGGGCTTTCTCGGCTTCGTCAAACGTGAGGCAGCGTCGAAAAATGGAGTCAATCCCATGACGATAAAGAGTATCACTGAGGATAATATACTGACGGGCTTGGTAGCGTATTCGACGATGGTCAGTACTAGACAAATTGGGCCGGAAAGTCTGGGTTTGGAGATATATGATGATATCTCTGTACCAAAGATCATCGAAACTAATCAGGAAAAGGGATTCATCAGGTAATGAATCGGCTGCTACATTTTTCATCTCAGAGTAGGGAAAGCCGCATATCAACTTGGCAAACACTAAGGATTTCTTGGACTTAGCGTGTTCAAATTCTAAGTCAAACTACTAGAGTATCACGATCCATTTGGAGTATTTCCCCCCTAGCAGTTGACGTGTGAGAATGTGATGCATAAGGTTGCAGTTAGAAATTAACGTAGTCTTACGAGAGAGGATACAGTGCCGAAAACGTTGAACTGCTTGGACGACTTCCAAAGCCAGTTTTTCAACATGTAAATACTTGGTTTCGGTAGGCGTAAGACTTCGACTCAAGTAATAGATGACGTGTTCGTCATGAGAATCATCCTCCTAGACGAGAACCATAGAGATGTTGTAGTCTGAGGCTGTGAGGTAGAGGAAATAATCGTGACTGTAATCAGGTGGGAAGAGAAGTGGGGTACATGTCAGAGACAGTTTCAAAGCTTCGAAAGATTTGTTGGCAGTGGTATCCCATATGAACTCAGACCCTTTCTTGAGCAGTCGCGTAAATCCAAGAGTTAGCTCAACATAGTTCGGGATGAAACGACGAAGAAAGTTTTCCTTCCCTTGCAAACTTTGTAACTGGCGAAGCAAAAAAGGAGGAGGGAGATTGAGAATCGCCTCGACCTTCAAAGGATCTACCCTGATCCCTTGACGTGAAACAATAAAGCCTAGAAGTCGGCCAGATTCGACGCAAAAAACACATTTGTGGGGATTCAAGCATCTATGGTAAAACCGACAACAAAGGAAAATGGCTCGGAGGTGTATGTGATGATATACATGGCGCATGGAATGAGCGGGTAAGTCATCGAGATATGGTTGCACGATGTGTTTGATATCATGGAAGGCGTAAGACATAGCGCACTAAAAAGTTGCGCCAGTGTTTTTTAAACAGAAAGGAAGTTTTTGATAAGCAAAAGTGCCCCAGAAGTTTTTGTGTTGGTCTGTGGGAACGATATTGATTTGATTATATCTGGAGAAACCATCCATCAGAGAGAATATTTCACTTCTGGCACAATCGTCGACGATCTGGTCGACGAAGGGGGTAGGAAATTTTTCTTTAGGAGATGCTTTGTTAATATCCCTATAATCAACACACACACGGATTGTGCCTTGTTTCTTGTTGATCGAGACAAGATTGGAAACCCAGTCAGTGAGAGCCACTGGGTAAATAAATCCGGCTTTGAGAAGTTTGTCGACTTCAAGCTTGATAGTGGCCGCTTTACGTGGGTGGACCGGATGAAGGCGTTTCTGGATGGATTTAGCATCTGGGTATGTCTTAATCTCATGTATCACAATGTTGGGGTCAATACCCGACATTTCTTCATAGCTCCAGATGAAGACGTCACAAAATTCTTTGAAAAGTGACTTGTAGGTGACAATTTCGTCAGGGGAAGACGAAGCTCCGATATGCACATTTTCGACAATTCTAGGTTTTATGGATATGTCGAGGGGGATGGTGGGTGAGATATTACTTAAGTTCCTTTCGTGAAATACATTGTGTGTAACCTTGGGAACAGTAGAAATGACGACAACGGTTGACATGGTCAAGATTCGTTGGTAACCCTCGATGGTGTGTTGTTCCAGGAAGAGGATGGAACAATGATGTCCATCGTCCCAGGGGGTGTCTTCCATAACAGACATAATCATCTTGTCCATGGAAAAAATGATGCGAAAAGGATCTGGAGAGAAATCACCAAGAGAGGGGGTAGAAGGGGTTTCCGATTGAATGGATTGATAGGTGGATTCGACCGGACTCAAAGGCATTTCGTCATCGTAATAAAGATGATCGTCGGGATTGGGTATCATCCATGGGTCATGAGATGCAGGGGTTTCATGAATAGAGGTGGAGATCATGTTGATCGAGGTGACAAATGGATGTGGAACATCGGGTGGTGGGATGGGGAAGGTACCCATTAACGAGGAGTCTTTAAGAAGACCCACACCGACGTTCTTGTATCTGGGGGGGGTTTGGAAATGAACGGTATGTTGCCAGTACGTGCATCGGAGTTAAAGAAGGCTAATTGGTCGACGATAATTACCTTTCCTTGATGTGGGAAACGCACGACACAGAACATAATCGACAAAACTATGCACATGGAATCAATCCAGCTATGGCCAAGTAGAAGGTTGTAATCGAGAGGAGCGTCAAGGACCTCCACTTCAACTTGGATCATTTTTCCTTGTAACGTAATCAGAAACAAAGGGAGTACAACATAAGGCTTAAAACCAGAGCCATTAAAGGACTTGAGTGTGTTGTGGGATTCAGTCAAAGGAGGAGGGCCGATGGCTTTCCAGCAGGTAATAGACATGACACACGTCAAGGCACCCTCGTAGATAACTGTTCTACAAATGTTTTTGTTGGAGACAATAACTTGTATTTGGAATGCGAGTTGAGGGGGTCACCTTGGAATGTGATCTTCCAAGTCAAAAATTATTAAATTCGTATCCGTAGGGCCAATTCCACCGATAGCTTTCAACAGTGCCTTCCGTTGTATAGGACAACTTTGAAGGACTTCGAGGGCTGACATCGTGGATGGTGCTTAGGCCAGATCTTCAATAATACTGTAGTTCTGGGCAACATGGGCATGAGGATTGAAAGACGATTTCTGAACAACACCCTTTGGAGGAGGGCAAAGAACTGTGTCGAGGCTTGGTCGTTCGAGATGAAGAGGACCATTGGTAGGTGGAGTCATGGGAGATGGTTGGACCAACGAAGGAGGTATCGCATCAACCTTCTCTTTGGAGGAAGAATAATCTTTGGCTCGAGTGGTTAGTGTGATGTCATTCTGCTTTGAATCACCTATACACATTAAGACATAGGATGTATTGGAGGGGGAAGGTTGGTCATGAATGAACAATTGGGCTTGTTGTTGAGAAGGGAAGGGTTATGACAATACAGATGGAGTGGGTGCTTTCGTGGTCCCTTGAAGGAACTTAGAAACCTCATCTCGTCGTGGACAATCCTTAGTGTAGTGATCATCACCACAGATAAGACAAGGGTATCAGGGTTTGTGCTTATCCCTATCGTCAACAGGTGGTGTTTTGGTTTTCTCTGCTTGCGAGTTATTTTTTTCCTCCTTATTCTTACCCTTTCCCTTTCTGGATTTGTTTTTACCGGAGGGGGTAGATTGAACAACATTTACCTAAGAAGTCTTGCCAGTGGGAGGGGTAGGAGATGGAGCATTTTGAACATTAGAAGAAATGGGTTTGGGTTTGTTGCTAGAGGTTTGGACGGAATGCGGTTGGGCATGGAAAGTGCCAATCACACCATCGACTGCATGAGAAGCAGTAGGAGTAGTTGAAGTGGCGGAAGTAGAAGGACAAGGCACATTAGGTAGTAAGTCGTAAAGAGTACTCGTTTGTGAGTAAATGAGGTCAAGGTATTGAGCATGACTAATAGCATGTTCTTCTGTGACAACTCCACCCATGGAGATGTCACGACTGATGTCATTCACGAATGATTTCGTGAACCACTCTGCCAGCAACTGATCGGGAAGTTTGAGTTTGATGAGACGTCGTCTCCATCGCCACTCATGAATGTGATAAGAGATATGAGTGGCTTTGGTTTGTTTGAAAGAACTCAAAATCTCGGTCCCAGTTTTATAGCGGATCAATAACTGGTAGTGGGTGAGGAAATCCATGGCGAGGGTGTTGAAGTCAGTGAAGAAACCTCATGGTAATTCTATATACCACTACGCGGAAAAACCTGTGAGGGTTCACTGAAAAAGGGGTAAACGAATAGAGTCATCCATCAAGGAGTTGGATGAGAAACAAAGGTGAAAAGTCATTACATGATTGTTTGGGTCCTCTCCTGGTTTACCATTGAATTTAGGGATGTCGGATGGTAGTTTGGCCGGTATGGCTGGCCATTGAGGAGAGTGACAGATCGGATCATTTAAAATCCTCAAAAGATACGGGAGATACAGGGTGGCTAAGAAAGATAATTGTCTATTCACATGCGGGTATTGGTGACTTTGGGGAGGGATTCTCATCGGCAAACCAGTGGGACCATAAGCAGTCTGCATATAATGCGAGGATCCATGCAGATTTAGTTGTTGGTATGGATGCAAGTAAATCATAGGGTTGTATCCTTGAACGGGGGTGTGGGGTTGAGAATTCAAGCCCCAAATATGATTAAACGTGCTTGGATAGGGTTGGCCTGTATTAGGGGGTATGACGGAGCTCGTATGAGGCTGTTGTCCCATATTAAATGGTGGATTATGTTGTATAAGATGATTCCAATACTGGGCCAATGATGGAGGCATGTTTCTTCCATAGGGTGGGTTTGGTGGGGGTTTCCCTCCAATCGTGGGTTGTGTCCCAATTGGGATTTTTCCGGCAAGAGGGGGTTGAGTTTGGCCTCCATGGTGAAATTGTCCACCAACAGGAATCTCGTAACTAGGTGTAAAAGAAAGGATGGTGCCACTAGGATCAATGCCTCTGATAGAGGATGGAGGAAGTCCTCTGAAAGGGGGTGGAGGAAGTGTCAGAATGAAACCAGAAAGATGATGCCCAGAAGGAGTGGGAACACCAGAAGTTCCATATGTGATTTGCGTAGGTGCGGGAATAGAAACATTCAATGCATGATATCCAGGTGGAAGTGTTGGGGTGACTCTAGGTGAAAGCGGTGTGCCAATGGGGGCTTGGCTAGCCATGACAATCTCGGTGTGAGGACTCGTAGTATCTGTGTAATGGACCATTTGTAGAGGGAGAGTCAAGATGTGGTCAGCTCGCATAGCTTCTGTACCAGGAAAATAATAAGCAGTAATAGAATGTACTGAGTCTGGATCAGATGTTTCAGGCAGCTCAGGTGCGACAGTGATATCAACGCCTACTCCTGAGCCAAAGAGATCCCGTCTAAAAATGCCAGTAGTCCAAAAATGGTCTTGACCCTCAAGTCCTAGGAAAGGTCCAGTTGGGGATCCAGAAGAATGAACAACTAAGGCTCTGGAAGAATTCACTCGCACAATACGTCTCTCAGAGTCGGGATGAAGTCTAGAGAGTTAGTTCTTTCCACTTGTGGAGTGGAAACATCTTAGACTTCACTCTGTTGACGAGAGCCCTTCGGTGAGTTGGTAGGCAAGGGTTGAGAACCTTCCATATTTTCTCGGGGTAAGCCTTGCATTCTACGTGAATGACGTGGAGGGTCAGTTGTGATCGAGTTAGAAATTTACAAAGGAAATTCTATTGTCAACTTGGGTGAACAATCAACATGCGCTAGTAAAAATCTAGGAAGCAAAACCAAGAAAACAAGACCTTTTGATTCCGAAGTCACTAGTTGGTGATGAAATCCAATGTCCCGATGACGAGACAAGAAGGGGCTGGGCTAGGGTGGAAAAGTTACGTTGATGACCTTCTTAACAGACTTACACCTTGGTGCAAGATCCCACACATAATCATGGGTATACCCTCCAAGGAGCCCGAGTGAGTTTTGCCAACGTCGATTCCAGGTACCATGAAGACTTGCCCCTTCACAGTCACCTTGTGTAAGACCCTAAGAAGATAGGCTACTAAAGTTACCACTAACAACAATAATTCATGGGGGAACAATCGACAGTCTGATCCACACGCAAGGGCAGGGTATCCAACCCAAAATCAGCTTGAGAGGCTTCCACTCATCATTGTGGGTATACCTTCAAGTGACCCCCGTAATACGTGCAATCTCTACACCGATATCAACAAAGCAAGGTGAGTAACTCTGTCAATCTCAATGCGACCTCGGGTTTGACCCTTTTGTGAGAAGGGCTTCCTAGGACAAAATGCTGCACATGGAATTTGACACTCCTTAACACAAGATGCTATTGTGTGTTTTGTGATTTGGAGAGTGTATCTCAATGCCTTTTCCAAAGCTCTAGCCTAGGTAATGTTGGTGTAAAAGATCCCTATAAAAAGTTACTAGTTAAATTTTAAAATTGCGCAGTATTATTAAAGGCTGTTGTTACTCAAAGGAGATGGAAATGAAACCAATGTTGTGTGAGACTTTGACCCAACAATGCATAAATAGGAATGAATGATACAAATTTTGTGTTCGATGAATCCTATTTACAGGAGGGAAAGAGGAGTTTTTTGGAACAACGTGAACTATTATGTATGATATTCTTGGAAATGCAATATCAATCAATCATGAACAATGCAAGTTCTCTATTCGTTCTCTTTCAATACTTGAATGCCAATATTTTTTTCGAATAAAAATTTGCTTAAACAGAGAAAATGTTTTTTAATTTTCACTAGAAACCAAACAACAGTGGTGGAACTAAGAAAAACAAGCAACCAATGAAAAATAAATACCCAAAAAACACCCAAACTAATATTTCAATGAAGACAAAAATAACAAACAGACAAGACTAGTCTCTTCAAATGCATATGGATAACAATTTTCCAAGTAATGAGCAATTGAAAAAGACAATTAATCCCAACTTGTAAACCGATCGTTGGCTCCCGACCAAACAAGCACTCGGATTTCAAAACCAAAGATTATATCCTTGTTAAGAAAAGGTCAAGAGGTAACAATTGAGAAAAATGAACAAGAAGAGCTTTTGATTTCCGAAGACTAATCATTCACGAGATTCTAAGTCAAGAAACAATCAATCACTGGCCAAAGAAGTTCTTTTCAGACACACATACAAATATGGGCATCCGAGGATACAAAAAACTTTAATCCAAAAAATTTGCAAATGGTTTTGCAGGCTGGCAGTGGGGTGCAGTGCGAGAATGAAGGATTCTCATAGGCTAGACAAGGGAAGACTGCGAGAAGTTCGCACTGAACTGAACAATAGGGTGCGAACCCTAGTGGTTCTCGCAGACTATAGAAGGGTGCAGTACGAGAAGGCCTAAAACTAAGCAAAATTTGGAAAAAGGATAAAATTATTTAAGGAACTTTTGGACCCAGAGAGTCTATCAGGGTCTCCTCAAGACTCAGAGATTGATGGAAATGAAAAATGGTAAGCTAAGAGCAAATGGACAAGGAAAAACCACCAAAAATGGGTTGCATCCCTAGTGGAGTCACCAATTTTGTTATCAGACAAATCGATAGGTGCAGACACTAACATATCTCCCTAGATCCACCTGGATCTAGAACAAAATAGGACAGGACACGACTCTTTCCCTAATTTGTAGTCATCGAATCTACTAAAGAGAAGGAATAAGTGACATACCTTGATATCTCTTCCTTAGGTCTATGTTGTTCCCGCTTTGCTCTGGTGCTCTCGTGAAGTCAATTCCAAGACAACACAAACCAACCAAAGTGAAGTTAACAAAGTATATTCAATGTCAACTTATGCATATGATCAAGGAGTTACACAATAAAGTAAAAGTGACTTTATGGGAAAGGGACATGCCACTGTATCATATTAATTGAAAGTAGAAGATACAACTTGATCGCCTTGATGTCTCAAGCTTCCTTTTAGTGACCCTTGGTTCCAACACACACACTTGCTCAGTACATGTATGAAGAAGATTCAATACCTCTTGATAGACCAAATAGAACCTTCAAGCTTCTATCCAAGCAGGGTTCTTCACACAATTCTTTCATCAATTCTTCATTCAATCTTGCTTAACATTTTCCATGAGAAACCTTTCAATATATAGGAGAAGGAGAGATGGTTACATGGATGAGGATGATCCCATCAAATCTGAGAAGTTAGTAGAATGACAACCATGTGAATGCCAACTCATTTTCTAGAAGATTCCCTTCTAGAACCCTCGAGACCTCTTCTCATTTCCAAGCTTAAAAACAGGTTCGCACCCTCTATATGGAGTAGACTATGAGAAGTTCGCACCCTAAGTGTGGGTGACCTATGAGAATGAATGATTCTCGCACCCTAGACCATAAGCAACCTACGAACTCATCTTAAAAATATGTTTTTGGAAGAAGACAAGAGCCACTTTTCTCAAGAAAAAGATCTTTGTTGGGAGCTTGAATACATCACTGTTGAGACATCACCAGAGTGACCAAAATCATGTGTAATAGTAGGATTCAAAACAAGTGAAGGTTCCAATTCCTGTGGGAGCAAGGATTTTTGTTGAATAGTGTCCAAAGACACGGGAAGAAATAGAGGACATGGAACATGTTCCTTATGCAAGTATTTTTGGTAGTCTAATGTATGTGATGGTATGAACTCGACTAGAAATTTCCCATGTAGTGGGAGTGTTGAGAAGGTACACGTCGACACCTAGAAAGGAGCACTAGACAACTATCAAGAGATTATTAAGGTATTTGTGTGGCACGAAGGACTATTCTATATGCTAGCAAGGAAACCTAGAGGTGACAGTGGTAAATTAAATGTACATGTCTTTGTCAACGTTGACTGGGCTGGAGATCTGGATCTATGGAGGTCGACCAATAGTTATGTCTTCAATATGTTCAGTGGAACAATAATCTAGATGAGTAAGAGATAGGAGGTCGTAGCCTTGTCAAAAACAGAATCTGAATACATGGAATCTAATCATGGAATCAAATAAGAAGTATGGCTTCAAAAGTTGTGTTCAGGAATTGAGTTTGAGTAGAAAGCTATGAAGGTGAGTTGCGACAGTCAATGCATAATATTTCTGGAAAATAACCTTTCTTACCATTCAAAGGCTAATCACATTGATGTACAATACCATTTCATAAGAGGTATGGTGGAAAGTAACAAGGTGATACTGGAGAGTAAAAACATTGGAAAACATAACAGATTCATTGACCAAGTCTGTGAGTGTTGTGAAGTTCTCTTAGTGCAAAGAGGAAATGGGAATTGATGCCTTGGGTCTGTGAATGAAAGCTCAAGAATATATTGTTTCAACAAAGAAGACAACAAGTGGGAGAATTTTTTGTTGTTATATTCTTTGCAGTGAAAGTCTACTCGAGGTCAAAGGTCGTGGTGGATCGACATCAGTCAAGGTTGAGGTGGATCGACAAAAAGTCCAAGGTCGAGGGAGTCGACCAGGTAAAGTAAAATTCAAATATATTGATGGAAAGTCAACCGAAAAGAGGTCTAAGTGGGGGCGTGAGATGACTAACTAGAGACTGAATGAAGGATTGACTAGTAATCGAGTGGTAACCCAACTTGGAGTCGACTGTAACAAAATCCTGGGATTTGTAGGATTTGCAGCCAATGATCTGCATGGATCTGTAAAAAATTTTGGGTGCCAAGTATTTAGGGTTTTCCTTGTTGTAAATCCTATAAAGAGGCGTGTTGTAAGTCTGTAAAGGCTAATGAATAGATCAATGTCTTTGGAGTAATATTTAGATGTAGGTTGTTGGTCATGCATATGTAAGCCAGATTGGCTACATGGTTGTTCTTGCCCATGCAAGAGGGTATGATGTCAATTTTTTCTTAGGTGTGGACCAAGGTTAGACATGCAACCTTTTATTCTGATTGAATAATACAACAAGAGAGTAGAACACTCTAAGGAAGGTTGGTTTTCCTGGTTAAGGGTTTCCAGGGTAAAATCCTGGTGTACTGTGTGATTGCTTGTGTCATTTGCATTCTTGATTAAATTCTTCTTCTATTCTGTTAGGATTAGTGTGGAAGTGTCTTTTATTTCCTTTCATATAGGAGAATAAGGGAAGAGGAAATGCATAGACAACAAAATCAACAAAGACAGAATTATATGAGTTTGCAGTGAAGTTTGAGAAGGATTTCTCACTAGTTTCTTGTCTTTCTACCAACAAAACTACTAGGGGTGCGTGGAGCTTGGAAAATGGTGCATCTTGTCATATGATTGAAACATAAGATCTATTTATAAATATGGTGGAGAGGGACTCATAAATTCATGTTGATCTTGGTGATGATTCCAAGTATGCAGTGAAGGGAGAGGGAACAATTTTGTTCCAACTTGAGTCAATAGGTTCATTTGATGCCCAAGATGTGCTTTACGTACCAGGCTTGAAAAATAACTTTCTCTCAGTATCAAATATGGAGGACATTGATTTTTCCATTAATTTTTAGAGAGGGAAAGTACTCATATGTCCGTAGAAATATAACTCATACACAATAATGGTATTTGGGTTAGAGAGGGCACTTTATACAGGTTGCAGGGAAATCCTATTCAGGCTTTGGTACATGACAATGACAACCTGTCTGATCTATAGCATAGGAGGTTTGGAAACTTGGATTATAGGGCATTGCCAATTCTGATGGGGATTGTTACAAGTATTTCAAGGTTTAGTATTGAGCAATGGGGAGTATGTAGAAGGTACGTACTTGGAAAGAATACCAAGGATGTTTTTCCTAGTAGCGAGAGTAGGTCCAAGGGGATCTTGGATCATATACATTTATATGTGAGTGGGTAAATGTTAGTAGCATAAATGTATGGATCTTTGTACTATGTGACATTCTTTGATGAGTTTTCCAAGAAAACCTATATCTTATTTAGAATACCAAAGATGAGGTATTGAACCGGTTTCAGGAGTTCTGGGCTTAGATGGAGAACCAAAAAGGAAAGAATATCAAGGTATTGAGTTCAGATAATGGGGGAGATTACACCTCCAATGACTTGAATGATTTCTGCAAGGAGGAAGGGATAAAGAGGGATATAAAAGTCTCATACAACCCTCAACAGAATGGGGTTGCAGAGAGAAAGAATCGATCCACAATCGGTTCTACTAGGGCTATGATACCTGACTAGGAGTTTCTTATGCTTCTTTGGGAAGAGGCATGTAAAAAGACACTATGTGTATAGAACAAGAGTCCTCACATTACATTGGGGAACAAGAATCCAGAGGAGGGATTCTTAGGGTCGAAGCTAGAGATAGGAAACTTGAGGATCTTTGGTTGTTCAGTCTACATCCATGTGCCTCTGGCAAAGAGGACAAAGCTGAAGCCTTTAGGACATAAGGGTATATTTTTGGGGTAAAAAGAGACCTCAAAGGCTTATATGATCTTCATAACAGTACATAGGAAGACAATTGTGAGAAGGGATGTTAAGTTCGAGGAGAACTTGGAGGATATATTAGGAGTCCTCGATGATGACATTGGATGAGGAGAAATAGGTTACAAAGGATGAGTAATAGTCAACATATTCTAGTTCAGGTAGTCGAAATTTAGGTGGGGAGGAGGAATTATCCCATTATATTTCTATTAGGAGACCCAGGTGGCTATTACATACATTGAGGGATGTTGATGAGGCTCCTAGGAGTGCAGTCATAGAGCATAGGCCTCTGAGGAGGTTTCTGAAGTATATGGAACTTATGAGTGGCATCATTGATGTCAATCCTTACAATTTTGAAGAAGGAATAAATCAACAGGTTTGTATGGATTCCATGTTGGAGGAGTACACCTCTATCACGAGGAATGATGTTTGGGACATACTGCCAAGGACAGAGGGGAAGTCAGTTTTGATTTCCAGGTGGCTCTACAAGATCAAGCATGCTACAGATGGTAGTATCAATAATTTCAAGGAAAGGTTCATGGAGAGAGGGTTCTCCCAGAGAGAGGGAGTGGACTATGAGGAGACATTTTATCCATTCGCCTAGTATGGTTCTATTCAATATGTTATTTCTAGTACTTCAGTTATGAGGTGGAGCATTCACCAGATGGATGTGAAAACAACTTTCCTCAACAAGATCATTGAGGAGGAAGTATATATAGATAAACCTTAGGGATTTGAGGTGAAAGGGAGGGATTATCATCTATGTAGGATTAAGAAATCCTTGTATGGACTCAAACAGGCACCCATGGCACGGTATTCTATAATTGAAAAATACTTGCATAATATGGGATTTACGAAGAGTGAGGTGGATCTTAACTTGTACTTCATACTTTTTGGGTCAGATCCACTCATCTTGGTGTTGTACATGGATAGTTTACTTATCATAGGTGAAAAAGAGATTATTGTAGGGTGCAAAGAAGATTTACCTACATATTTCAAGATGAAGGACATTGGATTGATGCATTATTTCTTGGGGTTAAAGGTATGGTAGGTATCGAGAGAGATCTTCCTTGGTCGAGGGAAGTAAACATTAGAGATCTTGAGGAGATTCAGGATGGAGGACTGTAGACCAATGGATAAACCTATGGCTACCAATCTAAATAAGGTTGTCACTTTAAATTTAGAGTTGGTGGATCCCAGGATCTACAGGAAGTTGATAGGTTTCTTCATGTATTTGGTCACACCAAACCATATATATGTTTTTTTGTGAACACCTTGATTCAATTCATGTTGAAGTTGAGGTAGGTGCATTGGATAGAAATGAAGCATGTTCTCATGTACTTGATAGGTACAATGGAGTATGGATTGAGGTATATTGGAGGTGATGGAGTGAGGTTGTAGGGATATTCAGACTCATACTAGACAAGAAGTGCAATAGAGAGAAAGAGCACCTAGGCATGCTACTTTAGCTTGGGATCAAAAGGGATTACATGGTTCAACATGAAGCAGACTTATGTAGCACTTGATTTAGCAGAGGCAGAGTATATGGAAGTGAGTATGGATACCTATGAAGCCATTTGGCTTCGAAAATTTCTTACACGTTTATTTGATCAAGATTTGTAGCCTACAGTGATATATTGTGATAACCATAGTTGTATCAAACTATCAAAGGATCCAGTATTCCGTGATAGGTCCAATCATATAGAGATTAGATATCAATTCATTTGAGACATGATCCATAAGGGAGTAGTGAAGCTTTAGTATATTTCCACAGATGAGCAGGTTGCATATCTAATGACCAAACCATTGGTTAAAGGGAAGTTTGTGTTCTTCATGGGCAAAATTGGAGTGGTGGAGAATGCATTTTGCGCTAAGAGAGAGTGTTGATATTTTTAGCATCGTACAAGTACTTATGCACATGTCTAAGTGTTTATACATGCTGAATTCATCCAAAGCATTCTACCTTGAGAATTTACTTTAATTAAAGGAATTATTAAAGTAAAGTGATTTCATTAATTATTTGAGTTTTATTTAAAGAAATGATTTAATTAGCATTAGTGAATTAAATAATAGCCATTGATCTCAAGTGAAGTGAGAAGTAATCTCAACCATCAATCACTTTGGAGGTTAGGGTTAGGTCACAACTCAATCTTATAAAATCATGGTAATGGTGAAGGAGGATACACACTGATACAATTGAATCTTTATATACAAAGAGGGTTGGGTCACGAAGGACTGTGATTCAAGGAGATCTTGGATAGGTGGAGGAGGACTTCCATCTAGATATTAGGTCGAGGAGAAGAGAGAACAAAGGCAACCATAAATGGGTTTCAATAGATTGGAGCCATAGTAGCAAGGTCAAGCCATACATATTTTTCCATATAGTATTTGAGCACGTGTACATGGGTTCTAGTGGAGACAGATGCGTATATATGGGTTTTCCTATAGAAAAGAACGTACATCTAAGGAAATGTGAAAGTTTGAGATTGTACAACAGACCAGGATTTGCTAGGGTTTTGCAGGTTCTATCTAAAGTTTTTTGTATTCCTCTATGGGCCATCACTCCAGTAAGGGATCCCTTGTCAGATTTGAAGTTATTAGAATGATAAGCTTAGTTGATGGGCATGATATCATTGTGTATTGTGCATGATATTTTTGGTTTCTAGTATTGCTTCTGTTATATTTATTTGAGTTGATTATTTTAGTAGTATATTCTATTTTGTGAGATGATAATTTGATTTACAACAAGGAAATCACTAGATAACAAGATACTTATGCACTAGAGTAGGGTAAAATCAACAATGCAGAGTGTGTGGAGTCTATAGGGAATTTAAAACCTAATTTAGGAAAAAATACATTATAATTGTCATTTGTTTAGAGCATTGTGAATAGTTCCTGAATTGTTGGTTTTCGTATGCACAGCTAATTATTTTTGCACACAGGTTACACTTCATTCTGCTACATTGTTGAAAGAAATACCCATTGTTCTCCTCTTATAATAACATTGTTTCAAATTTCACAGAATGTCTAAAGCTCATGCTACAAAAGATACAATGAAAAGGGGCTAGGGAGCAACAAAAACACGTTGATGCAAGGAAAAGCTCCTAACACTCTAATACTAATAGATACCAACTATCAAGACGGTATGGATGTCTACCTTACCTGGAGCTATATGTAAGAGATGTTTGCAAATGAAGATGATGAATTAAACGTCTATACAAATATTCGAGCAATTTGAATGTTTGCTATAGAATCCAAACCAACTCTCATGTTGTATAATGACGCAAAGAAATGGGAATTTTCTCATTTGCATAAAGATACATGTGCCATATTGAATGAACACAATAATACGATAACATTATTGAAAACATAGGACATTCATATATAATATAAGCTACCTAATTTGATATCGCACTTGAATGCATTATTAAGAGATAAATTCAAGGATGAACACAAAGATGTAGAGGAAGTAATTCAAGAATGGTGGCAGAATGGAGCACCTTTTGCACCAAAGGGAAACAAATTTTTTCTGACCCACAACATGAAGGAAACCTATAGGCTATTAGCTGCCATGACATGCACATTATACATCTTGGAGAAAAATCATACATTTCAAGAGAGAATGGACCCCAATGGCACACTATGTAGCAGAGAAAGGGCATATATTCAATTGGGATGAGTTGTTTTCTATCAACATTTTTGAAACAACAAGGAGAGCAACAACACTAAAAACCTAAGGTTTTTTATGTTTTCTTATTGGATAAATTCTATATGTGTTGCACATCATTTTCCTATGTGTTGGGAGTGGAACTCTAGTTTATTCCCAATTCATGTTTATTTTTTTCAATTGTGGGAGGAGAACTATTAAAAAACATCTTAATAAGATTTGTGAGAATTTCTTAGTACTCATGTATGTTTTAATTTATAAAAAACACCCTATAAGAATATCCGCATAACTTATGAAAACTATTCAAGGAATTGGGGATTGGTACATTAGGAAAAATTATGCATACATTAGGATTTATGGTAGCACACGTTCTCCTAATCTGCTTCATACGAACATACTCGGAAAATTACTGATTAGAGAGATAGTATAGTGAACAATGGAGGTCGGGGTCATGGCTATATTATCCATCAATTTGAAGAGATATTGGCTGAGATTCCCTATAATTGCAGGGGAACATACCTTAACAAATGTCTCCCATGCCAAAAAAGAAGCAGAATCCTTAAAAGAAATATTTTTTTATGTAGGGAAACCTAAGGATTATGATCCTAAGGGAATAGTGTTAAGTCATCTAATATCTGTAGGGTTGGTGAATCCCATCCAACATGAAGAATAACCCCAAGAAGATATTTTCAGGGGGAGTATGTCCTTTGAGGAGGACCTATTGTAAATCAGAGATTGAAAAGAAAAAGAAGTAATACGATTATTAGAAGAAGAGAGGGTGTAGCATACCTAACCTCCAAAGCCGAGACAAGCCACCAAAAAACTTTCATATGCGGAAAATATCATACCTATTACATTAAAAATAAAATCTACTTTCTGTTAACATACACATAAATATGTGAAAGCATACAGTAAATAAACACAGGTGTAACACACAACATGTAATTAAGCATGTATAAAAAGTAATTATATGTTTAAGAAGGCCACCAACTGTGTGCAAAACTTCCATGAACCTACCAGCCTTAGAACATGCTGCTCCAAGCTATCAACAGTGGGTCACCCCCGAGATGGGACTAAAATCCACACAGGGTAAAGGAAATCCTAGGATAGGATGAGGTTACAAAATCTCTAGGAAGAATTCTTTCCCCAAGAGTCCACTCACATCCACAACTTATAGTCCCTCATTCCCCACATGTCTGTCCCACCCCAGGGAGTGTTCCCCTTCTCTGATCGATAGTCCTTCGGTTGCCCCACTCCCCTTCCAAGGATTCAACAACAGGTCGGACATGAAGTCTCAAAGAACTACAACTTTTGTGAGGCTCCCTTTAGGAAAATCACTTCCCCAACAACCTCTCTCTCTTGGAGAGAGTTTCTCACAATATTGACAACCTGCTTCTTCAGTCCATCTCCCAAACCAATCTAGTTTGGGTAATCACAATCAACAAATTGGGTATGGTTGTGGTAAGGAAAATAAACCACACCAATCTAGAGAAAAAACATGGGCAGCAACAACAAATGGCTAAGGTATGATATGGCTCAGGAAAAATACAAATGTTCTATGCTTCATAGGAAAAGTACGGGTTAGCTTCACGGGTTGCAGGTTATAGAGCTTGTAGAGGTAAAATGATGGAGGAAGTGGATGTTGTGTGAATGATCAATATGAGAGTGTGAGTGTGTGAATTGGGAGCATGGCCAGAATGCAGAGTGAACAATAGGCTCACTGGCGTTTAGCATCACATAATCCACCTAGCTTATAATCACTTGGCTCACGATCCTATAAACATAATTATAATTCAACAGGGGCTCTACCTTGGGGTATTAAAATCCCCTCCCCTTATTTATGCATTGTCCTCAGTGCATCATATTTACATACTACAACAAGATTTTCAACAATCTTCAAAAGGATGTGGGTATTCTACCTGCATGGCCTCTTCGTGCTCCCAAGTGGCATCCTTAGGGCCGTACTAGGTCCATTGGAACTTTACAATATCAATGGTTTGATTCTAGAGCTGCTTGCTTTTCTAGTCCAGAATGCGTACATGATGTACTTGAAAAGCACCTTCTTGCTCCACCTAAATCACATTCCAATCAATAACATGATTAGCATCAAGTATATATTTCTTAAGCAATGATACATGGAATAAAATATAAATGGTCATATATGTAGGTAATGCAATCATATTAGCTACATGCCCAATCCTTTCTAGGATTTCAAATGGCCCACAATAATGAGCTGTCAGTTTGGAACAATTTCCCAACTTCAGGGAACTTCTATTGGCCTTCACTTTTAGAAACACATGATCTCCAATACATAGTTATCTGTGAATTCTGCACTTATCAACGTAGGTTTTCTTCCTGTCTTGAGAAGCCTTTAAATTATGCTTACTCTTTGACATCTGCTCTTCCATTTCCTTTGAAAACTTGGGCCCAAATACTGCTCTATCAGCTGGGGTTGTCCTAGCTTATGGGTTTGTTGCACTTTCTTCCATAAAGTTCCTCAAATGGGCTCATCTTCAGAGATTCCTGGTACCCATTGTTGTAGGAAAATTCTACCAAGTGTAGATAGTCCTCCCACTTTGATGGTTTTTCCATCACATACATTCTTAGCATATCCTCTATCACTTGGTCCACCCTTTCTGTTTTCCCCTCAGAATCAAGATGATAAGTTGTACTGAAGTTCAGATTTGTTCTGAACCATTTGAACAATCTCGTTCAGAACTTCGAGGTAAACTTTGGGTCTTTGTCAGACACAATTGTCTTGGGTATTCCATGCAAGTGTGCTAATTCCTTCATATAAATATCAGCAACATTGGTTGCCTTGCTTGTGAGTAATCTTCATTGGAATGAAATGGGCAGCTTTAGTAAGCTTGTCTACCACCATGATGATAGAATCATGTTGCTTGCTTATTTTGGGAAATTTTGTGATGAAATCCATTGACACCACTTCCCACTTCCACTCAGGAATGGGAAATGGATGCAACAACCCAGCTGGGTGTCTATGCTCAGCCTTAACCTTTTAACACTCTAGACATTTAGCAATGTACTCAACAATTTCCCCCTTCATTCCCGACCAATAGTATTGGCTCTTGATAGTGGCAATGGTTTTCTGATATCCGGGGTCTCCAGCATAAGGTGCATTATGCATCTCTTTCAAGATCATACTCCTTAATTCATAAGAATTGGGTACATAAACTATGTTCTTGTATAGGCGAATTTCATCATTTCCCCATTTATAATCTTCAACCTTCTACTGCATTTTACCCTGCTGTAATTTTGTTACTAACTCACTATACTGCAAATCTACTTTTGAAGCATAAAAAATTATGCTTTTAAGACCAGTTTGATACATGCTAATTACTGTAGCATGTAGTTCATGCACTCTCCTACTGAATGCATCATCCACTTTTTTCTCTTTTCCTTTGATGTGCTTGATATCAAAGTCATACTCAGAGAAGAATTCTAACCATCTTCTCTGCCTGACATTTAAAGTTGGCTGATCAAACAAATATTTCAGACCATTATGGTCTGAACTCAACTCAAATTTTCTTCCCATGAGGTAGTGCCTCCACTTCTTCAAGGTGTGTACTATGGATGCCAACTACAAATAATGAATGACGTAGAGCCTTTCATTCTCTTTCAATTTTCTGGATTCAAAACATACCATAAAACCATTCTGACTGAGGACTCCACCAAGCCCTTCTTTTCATGCATCTATTAAAACCATCACGTCTTCATTCATATCTGCAATTCTCATAATTGGTGCACTGGTTAACAACTGCTTCAAATGTCAAAAGATCTTTTCATACTCTGTTGTCCACATAAACTTCACCCCGTTTCTTTGCAAGGAAGTAATCATGTGAGCAATCCTTGAAAACCCTACAATAAATCTTTTGTAGTAGCCAGCTAGAACCATGAAGGATCTAACTTATGTCACATTCCTAGGTGTTATCCACCCTTTTATATCTTCAATATTTTTTGGGTCTAGTGCTATCCCCTCTTTGGATATGATATGCCCCAAATAGTGAATTTGGTTCTGATGAAATGAGAACTTGCTCAATTTGGCATACAGCTGGTGATCTCTTAACACTCGTAACACCATCCTCAAGTGATGCTCATGCTCTTCTTCTGACTTGTAATACACAAGGATGTCATCCAAAAAGGAAATGACAAACTTGTCTAAGTATTCCTGGAAAAAACCATTCATCAAGCACATGAAAACAGATGGCGCATTTGATATCCCAAATGGCACCACTGTGAATTCTTAATGACCATACCTTGTCCTGAAGGCAATCTTGCATATGTCTTCATCTCTAATCCTTACTTGATGGTAACCAGATATGAGATCAATATTCAAAAATAGTTTTTCCTCCCTCAATGATCAAAGAGCTCATCTATCCTTGGAAATGGATATTTGTTATTTAAAGTTATTTTTTTAACTATATGAAATCAATACACAGCCTCAATGACCCGTCCTTCTTCTTCACGAACAAAACTGGGGCACCCCAAGGTGACACACTTGGACATATATACCCCTTCCTCAAAATTTCTTCAAGATGCATTTCCAGTTCCTTCAAATATGGAGTACTCATCTGGTAGGTAGTTGATCCAGGTGGATATCAGTGACCACCCACCTTTTCCAACTGGCTGAAAACAATTTTCTGGCAATTTTGGTAATTTACTATTTTTAGCAGTTTTTAACTTCCTGAGCCATTTTGAGGGACTAAATGAAGGTTTTTTGGGATCAAGATTCTCTATGATAGCCAAAGTCTCTAATTGATCCTCCTAAATGAATATTCTTGATGATACCTTTCCAATGAGCTATTGTTCACCCAAAATGAAGATCGTATGCCAAAGTTACATCCCTGGGAAGTTGATACACCAAACTACCCAAAACGAGGTCCAAAAAACTGTTGGATTTTCCTCTTCCAGGGTTAGGGTTTTGGATTTTATTTATGATAAAACAACCTTTGGAGTCTAATTGTAAAATCATCATCTTGTGAATGCAAGTAGTCGTCACATCTCTTCTCAGAGATAAGCTGTCACCATTCTAGTGAGTCTTTCACTCTGTATTTTTATAGTCTCTGTATTATTGTATCTCTATGTTTATGGTTTCATATCTGATACATTTATGTTATATTATTGGATATCCATGATATATCTGTGCATTTATTTATTATATCTCCACTCTCATTGCGTGCCAAAAATAATCTGGATCAGTGGTATCAGAGCAGGCTGTTATTGATCGTTTTCTCAGTACATGTACTCGACGAGTTATGAGTATAGCAAGTTGGGTCTCAAGATTGTCTCTCTTGAATACAATCGCTCTCACATCCCAAGAAACCCTCCATGGCAGAAGAAAATAAAAACGACGGAGCGGACAATTCTATTAATCTATTGCTTGAGAAAGCTCTCACGCACCAAAGGGACGAAATGATGGAGAATTTTTCCCACATCCTTCAACGTCTGTCGATAGCAACAAGCGCATATTCATCAAACAACCACTTTGGAATCACCTCTCTTTTCAGGGTACATGTTAATTTTGATATTCCCGTATTTGAAGGTCAAATAGATGTGGATGCCCTAGACAAATGATTAAATCTGCTTGAAGGTTATTTCTCTATTCACAATTTTTCCGACAGAGAAAAGATCACCTTCGTGCTCCTTAAGGCTCTCCCCTATGTCAAACATTGGTGGGAAAGTTACTGGGAGAAAATTTCCACAAAGGAGTCTGGAAAATATGGGGTTGAGCCCACTTGGGATTTTTTTGTGGATGCAATAAAGGAATAGTATTACCCTCTTGGAAACTATGAGGACCAGTACATGAGATGGACCACACTGTGGCAAGAGAGGGGCCAAGAAGTGCCAGAGTTCACCAATACCTTCCATACCTTGCACACCAAGATGGGTATCAAAGACTCCGAGGGACATTTGGTTCTGAAATACCCTGGGGCTCTACACAGATACATCCAAACTGAAATGGATTTTTTGGATATCTGATCACTCGCTGTTGCGTATCAATATGTTGTTAAAATTGAGAAAAAATTTAGGCACCAAAACAAATGGGAGCTCGGATCTGTAAATCTGCAACAACCAAAGTATGAGAAATACATCTCTAACAAAAAACTTCCAAAAAACCAGTCTAAGCCACATGAAAATAAGGGTCACGGGAAGACAAAGAAGGACACCGAAAAATGGTGCGATTTCCACAAAATCCCTTGGCACAACACCGATGAATGTTGCTCAAAAAAGTCATTGGTGGTCGAGATCAAAGGCAAGGATTCAAACCGTGATTCAAAATATGATTATGAAAATACTGGTAAAAGATAGATCATTGACGAAGACCCCACTGCTATTATCGTGACCGCAACAATTCAACTAGAAGAACCAACATATTCTGAAGAGGAGGATCACCTTTTTCATTCATAGATGTGGGTGAAGGGGACCATGCTGCATTTTATTGTTGATAGAAGAAGCCAGAATAACCTCATCTCAACAAAGGTTGTCAAATAGTTGGGATTGTCGACAACACCACACCTGCATCCATACAACATCGGTTGGCTTCTCCAAGGACGAGATCTCCGTGTCAACCAATAGTGTCGATTATCATACAACATCCATCCCTTCAAGGATGATGTATTATGTGATGTTTTCCCACTTGATTCCTGGGATGTTCTCTTGGGCCAACCATATATGTGGAAATGCCATCCTGTTTATGAATCTTGACCCCACAGTGTCATTGCTTCTCTAAGGGATCATCTCTACAGAATACCATAGGTAGTTCTGACTATTGTTCCACCTAAACAATGCCGCAAGGTATTATCTCATACTGCAAAATTCATCTTCTTCACAATTTGTTCAAAAGGTGAACATAAGGATACTACAACCACTACAGCCTCGGCCCAAGCACCTTCTATCCAACAAAAGTAGGTTGGAAATATTTCAATAAAGTGTAAAGATTCCTTTTACACACAGGCATCTCATGTAACCAGATTGGTTAAAAAGGTCCAACCCTTACAGCCACATGTTCGTGACAATCTTCAACAAGCTAAGCAACACAACTTCTCCAACAAGGCAAGCAGCTCATCAAGACGCAGATTCAACAAACGATTTTACCTCTCCCCTGGGCACTCAACGCAATGGAGACCATTGCTTCCTAAGGAGGGAGGATTGAACCAGGTGGATATCGGTGGCCACCCACCTTTTTCAACTGGCTCAAAACAATTTTCTGGCAATTTTGGTAATTTACTATTTTTAGCTGTTTTTAACTTCCGCGGCCATTTTGAGGGCCTAAATGAAGGTTTTTTGGGATCTAGATTCTTAATGATAGCCAAAGTCTCTAATTTATCCCCCTAAATGAATCTCCTTGATGATATCATTCCAACAAGCTATCGTGCGCCCCAAACGAAGATCGTATGCCAAAGTTACACCCCCGGGAAGTTCATACACCAAACTAACCAAAACAGGGTCCAAAAAACTGTTGGATTTTCATCTTTCGGGGTTAGGGTTTTGAATTTTCTTTATGATAAAACATCCTTTGGAGCCTCATTGTAAAATCATGTTCTTGCGAATGCAAGTAGCCGCCACATCTCTTCTCAGAGATAAGCTTCCACCATTCTAGTCTCTGTACATTTCTTTCATTAATAGAAATCATGTATTACTATATCTATGTGTTTATGGTTGCATCTTTGATACACTTATGTTATATTATTGGATATCCGTGATATCTCTATGCATTTCCTTATTATATCTCTTCTCTCATTTTGTGCTGAAAATAATCTGAATCAGGAGTCTTTGATATTGGAGCTGCTCCAGGCATCATATTTATAGATAAATCAACATCTCTTTTAGGAGGTAATCCAGGTATCTCCTTGAACACATCCTCAAAAAATTTCAGGACCACATGATCCTCAAGATTTGGTACCTTATCCTTATGTTCTTCCTCCATATGAGTCGTGAATATTTGGCATCCCTTCCTGTAACACTTCTTCATCTACATTGTTGAGATCTCTCAGGCAGTAACTGCCCTGGGAATTCCTTGGATTGTTCTTGGGTTCCCTTCCTCGTTTAGGAAAGTAAATGCCTTGTTATGGAATTCTAAGACGAGATGGTGTTGGTCCAACCAATCCATACCAATTTGATAGTCATATGAACCCAAGGCCAGGATGTTCAAATCTTCTTTGGTACTGAGCCCATTCATGTGCATTGAACATGATTTAACTAGCTCAATAAATTTTCTCTTGGCTCCTGTAGCCAACTTCACCATCCAATATTTCCCATCCTTGCTTCTTGGAAATTACAATATTTCCACTACCTTAGGATCTACATAGCTATGAATATCTCTTGAATCGATTAAAATAGTAAAGGCATGGTTATTGATCATACCTTCCACTTCAATCATGTGTGATTTAAACTCTTCTCTCTTGTTGTCCAGGGCTGCATAGATCCTTTGAATACTTTTGCCCATGTCCTCCACTATTTTCACTTGCTTTACATTGTGGACAACTCTCATTTTGTCACTTCTGTGTGGAAAATATCTATACATGTGATCTCCTTTACAACCCCAACATTGAATGGGTTTATACCTTGGCCTTTTCCCACCCATCTCGGTCATTCTAGGCTCTCCAGGGGTTTTTTGTCCATGAAGACTGTTTCTAATGAAGGGTGGCTTGTTCCCCTTCTTCCTCTACTCCATATTGAATTTCTTCTTATCTTCCCAAGCTCTTTGGAAAGTAGGCTTTTCCTTTTGCTTATCATATAAGCACTTGGCCCTCCTTATGGTTTCCTCCAAAGTTTTGGGATCATCATATGGAATTTTATCACTGATGAAAGATGGCAGCCCACTCAGATACCTCTGAATATTAACGGTATCATCCTTGATGAAGGAGACATACTTCAATAGTTCTAAAAATATCCTTTCATACTCATCAATGGTCATGCTGCCTAGTTTGAGTTCAAAGAACTCTTTCATCTTTTTGTCATAATACCTCTTGGTTAAGTATTTCTTCTCAAAATGCTTCTTGAATTACTTAAAAGTAACATTCTTCTCTCTGATGTGATGCACTTGCACAAGCTATTCCCACCACATGGATGCCTTTCCTTTAAGCTGGTAGATATCAATCCTTCCTTCCACATGAGAAGAATAATTATGCAGTTGGAAGTACTTTCTCATTCCCAACAACCATGTCTCAACATCTTCATCTTTCTTGTGCTCTCCATCAAAGTTAGGAGGTTTGATCTTATTCATTTGTCCTTTCAATTCATCCACCCTAGACCTCTTATGATTCTTGGAAGGGGATGGAATTGAGCAACTGTGTGCTCTCCTATTGGAATGTCCTTGGGAGTGATGGTGATGTTTGCTACCACTCCTTGATCTTCCTTTTCTCTCAAGGGTCCCGTGGCTCCATGATTTTCTAGAGCCACTCTCCTTATCCAACTTCTTTTAAATTCTATCCATGATTTTCATTGATGTCATATTTAACTCTTCATGTTTCTCTTTGGATTTCATAAGCCTTTCATTATCATCCTTGTGACTCTGGACATAGTTCTGCAAATTTCCAATGGTTTCTACCATATTCATGTTATCATCCTTTCCTTCTCCATGTCCATTGGAGTTTGTTCCTAACATAACCAAATGGACATCCATTCCTCTAATATAATCTTTCTGACTATAAGCCTCTTATGCATCATCCATATCTCTGGACTTGTGATAACTCCGTTCTGTTCTGACAGTTGTTAATTCTGCAAAAATGTGCAGCCAACAGAACCTTGTCAGGCTAATTGATTCAACAATTTAAAAAAAAAACATGGACCATTTTGGTTCAATAACCTATCAAAATTATTTCCTTTTATTTTCTGAGTAGTTGTCTGATCAGTCCCCTTTTCTGGGTGAACAAATATGTTCTATTGTCCCATACCTTTCCAATGACTACTTCCTTGCTCAATTCTGAGCTTTGAGCATAAGGTTATGGTCCTTTAGAACTTGTGTTTTTTCTCTAATGCACTCCTTGTGAAACTGATCTCTTTTCTTTGAGATAAATTTCTCTTAGATCCTTGTTGGATCCTATCATAAATATCCTAGGCCTTATTTTCTTTTTTAGGTGCAGGCTTGTACAATTAAGGGCCCCATGGACTCCTTCTCTAAGCCCCATTTTCATCCTTAAAAGAAAATAAATTTCAGGCAATATCACTTTTTCTTCGGCCCTCAATCGCATGTGACCAAGCGCTAATATATAGGCGCTTATATGGAGCCTAGGGAACTTCGAGGCTTTGAAAATTTGGTCTTCGATGGTTTTTCCTTCTACACATCACAAAACCCCCAGACCACCAAACTGGTGAACTCATTGTAAAATACACCTTCAAGACCTTATTATAAGCACCATGTGTTTAAGATCATAACCAAGGGCTTAAATCTCTTACCAAGCACTATGACCATAGTATTATGTGTGTTCCAATCTTGTTAATGGAAAAACCGTTGATCTGTCGATCAATTTAAGATTGATGATCCTAGTCAATTGTGGAACTCAAACATGCTCGCAATTTAACAACCACTCCGAATTCCACAATGGAAAGATGTGTGATGGAGCGGAAGTCAACGTCCACCGTTGATCTTCCTCCGGAAAGAGATATACGATCTCAGTTGATTGTGGGATGTGAAATAGACCCTTGTTAATTTTCCTTTGGACTTCCATAATCGTTCCCATCTGTTGATCTATTCCTCGTAGATCTAACAGTCACAGTTATATCATTGCTGATCTGGCATTTCCGACAGTCATAATCTCACCCCTTGTTGGTATAGTATTTCCAAACTTCTGAACCTTTCGGGGTCCACTTAGTACAACTGTCATCAATTAAGGTGGTGACATTTGGCCCCACCATCGAGTGACATGTGTTAGATTGTTGTCGGTTCAACATGGCCTGTCAAAAGTACAAAATCAGATGACACATGTCATACCTAGAGGAGGTCCACATCACCCCAGGTGATGTCATCATGCTACATCACAATTCGTCACTACGTTACTTCGACATTTTGGGCTTCAAGAGATTCTACTCCCACACATTCTATAGCTCCAAAATGTTAGACCAACGAACTATTGAACTGGTGCTTCTTCGGAGCTCTGGCACTCCGACGCTTTATAGCTTCATAACTCCAGGCTTCGAAAATTTTTGGTGTTGATCACCATACAATAAATCAATGGATTGTGCCCTCTCTTTAACCAATGGCCACAATAAACTCCCGAACTTCAGGATTCGGGAGTTTCGAACTATCCACATTCTCAACCCTTTCAGAGTTCCAAGTCTTTGGACTGTTGGATATGTTGCCACGTATCCTCTTTCGATCAATGGTTGAGATGGACTCTGGCCTTCGGGCCTTCGGTAGTTCTTGACCTTAACTACTTATGTCTTGAATCCTCCGGAGTGTCAAGTCTCCGGACTACGAGATCTACTGTCGTGTGTCCTCTCCCGATCAATGGTGAGGATTTAATCCACTCTTCAGAACTTCTGGGGTTTCTCCTTCATCACACTTCATTCCTTTCGAACGTCAAATTAACAGACTCAACGATCTCCTTTTCTTGGTAGTCAAAATAATGTAGTGACATGTGACCCCACTGTCGAGTGAAACGTGTCAGGTCCCAAATGGTAATAAGGGCTTGTAAATGGTACAAAACAAAGTGACATGTGGCAGGCTTAGGGTAGGTCCATGTCACCCTAGGTGACATCATCATGCCATGTCATATCCGATGCTTCGGGACTTCGAAACTTCGGGCTTTGGAGAATTTTGCTGCTGAAACACCACACAACCCCCGGACTGTTGAAAATCTGAACATTGCTTAATCTGTGGACACATGTCCCTGGAAATGGATGGTCTGGATTAACTGCGGAGTTCGAGACTTTGGGAGGAAGTCCATTCTGCGCACACTTCAACTAATTTCACCGAACTCTGAACCGCCGAACCTCTTGGGAAATCCAACAGCTCTCCTCCTCCTGGATGATCTATGGTTGTAAGTCACTCTAGGACTTCGGTACTTCGATCTCCGGTCCCTTTTCTCAACAAAACGTAAACTTAACCTAAGTCATGAAGTCTTAAGGACTTGGAGGTTAACTATCATGCACCATCTCCAGATATGACGACTGGNTGTGGTTATTAACCATGAATGTTGTGATAACTTCTCTACCAATCCTCCCGAGCCTTCCATTACCACCTAGGATCTCTCAGAGTGCCCCTCTAGCACTCTGTACATCAAATCCCTGTGGAATTTTCACTCCAAATTCCATACTCGTGGCCCATCCAGGTTCAGTGTTGAAACCATGGGTTATGATACCAATTTTTAGTGTACACGGCCTCCAAAGATGAGGCATGCGACTGGAAAAATTTCATATGTGAACACTATCATAATTATTACATTAAAAATAACATCTACTTTATGTTAACATACACATAAATATGCAGAAGAATACAGTAAATAAACACATGTGTAACATACATCATGTAATTAAGAATGTATAAAAATTAATTATCTGTTTAAGAAGGCCACCATCTACATGAAAACCTTCCATGAACCTCCCAGCCTTAGACCACGCTTCTCCAAGCTATCAACAGTGGGTCACCCCCGAGCTGGGACTAAACTCCACCCAGGGTAAAGGAAATCCTAGGCTAGGCTGAGGTTACAAAATCTCCAAGAATAATTCTTTCCCCAGGAGTCCACTCATGTCAACAACTTATAGTCCCTCATTCCTCACATGCTTGTCCCACCCCAGGGAGTGTGCCCCTTCTCTGATCGAGAGTCCTTCAGCTGCCCCACTCCCCTTCTAGGGCTTCAACAACAGGTCAGATAAGAAGTCTCAGAGCACTACTCTTATCACTGAAAAATCATCCCCAACATTGCACGCAATGGTTGAATAAAGACATAAATTCCAACAACAATTAGTACACCTACAACATCAAAATCCATCAAAAAGGCACAAAACTATACACTTGGTTAAAAAATTAAAATGCACAAATTCACCAAAGGAAGAGCGCGCACTGTGTGCAAAATACGTGGGCCAACACAACCCTACTCGTGCATTGTGTGAAAGATGCACGACTGTCTACAAGAAAATCCACACACTTCTCATGAACGACGCATTTATGAATCTTGTCGGCCTCTCAACCACTTCCAGTCCGACCCCCAACACGATTTGACACTAAGATCTTAGTGAAATCTAGCTTGGAGGTTGGTCAAGTGCTAGGAAGTGCCCTAAAAGGCCCCTTGTTCACACTATGAACCAGTTGTATCTTGCCATAAATGAACACTATAAATATGTGTCATGTGTGTGCTAGAAAAATAAGAACTTCAAGGTATTGTTATGCTACAAGAATTCTTCTTGGAGAATCCTCTTTTCTCTTGGAATCATTCAAGCACTATAGCAAGGGTCATTCCACTCACCTATTTAGATGATTGGCATTGTATTTCTTCACCATTGTCACTTTCCATTGCATGAAGAGAAGAAATATCTATTAGGGAACTCAATATCCCTCCCAAGGAGGAAGAGGGGATTCATAAGTCCCTGCCTTTCTCTACGGTGTTAGCCTATCAATATATTGGTCCATTGGTAGCTATATGATTTCCATTTTTTTGTTTTTCATGGTTCTAGTTCTTGCAAGTTTATCTAACATTTATTTCTCTTTGTTTTTAGTTTTATTTGCTTGTTTTATGTGTATTTGGTTATCTAATAAACTCACAAACCTCTGTCTTGTTTAGCTGACTTAACTAGGCAAGTAAATGTTGTGGTTTTTCTCACCCATGTGACAAAACCAACACAACAACTACAACTATCGTGAGGCTCCCTCTGGGGAAATCACTTCCCCAACAACATCTCTCTTCTGGAGAGAGTTGCTCACATGCATGACACCCCGCTTCTTTAGTCCAACTCCCAAACCAATCTAGTCCGGGTAATCACAATTAACAAATCGGGTATGGCTCTGGTAATGACAGTAAACCACACCAGCCCAGAGAAAAAACATGGGCAGAAACAAAAAATGGCTAAGTACGATCTGGCTCAGGAAAAATATAGACGTTCTATGCTTCACAAGAAAAGTACAGGTTAGCTTCACAAGTTGCAGGTTACAAAGATTGTAGAGGTAAAAAGATGGAGCAAAAGGATGCTGCATGAATTCTCAGTCTAAGTGCATGACTGTCTGAATTGTGAGCATGGAAAGAATGTAGAGCGAACCCCCACAACAAATGATTTCCCAGATAAAACTGTCTGTGCCCAGATTGACACATGGCTCTCTTGCGAGATTGTTCCTCTCCACTTGGAGTTCGTTCCTCTCCCCAAAGGAACTTAGGATAATAGGGTTATTTCCAAAACCTTAGTCTTTAGGAAAATATATTATAATATTCCCTTGGGGTTAAGCTCTTCAATATTAGCCCTTTTTCCTAGCCTCTTAGCCCATTCCCTTTCCCTTCCCAGTGGAGCTTAGTCCCCCATAACTCTTTCTTCGTGGTCAGTCTACATGAAACGATGTATTTTATATTAATGATATGCATGATTACATATACAAAAATAGGCTCACTGGCCTTTAGCATCATATAAGACACATATCTTATAATCACTTGGCTCACCAGCCTATAAACATAATTACAATTCAGTAGGGGCTCAGCCTTGTGGTATTATAGAAGGGGAAAGAAATGAAGAAACAATGGGAAGCATGAATAACCCAAGATATTATCCAAGAAGAGGCCAGAAGAAAATCCTAGGAAGAAAAATAAAAATAATAGTACAATAAGGCCATAGAGGCTAATGAGAACTACAAGAAAAAGCAAGTAGAGAAGGAGAAGGAAAAGAAATGAGAAGAAGTAGAAAAGAAAAGAGAAACAAAAGAGGCAAAGAAGAAAGAAGCATAGGAGACAAGATGAAATAATAGGAAATAGTTGTTGTAAAGAGATTAAGAGAATAACACGATAAAGCTACACTCTTGAGCTCATTCAAAAAAATTCATGTACCAGGAACACCTATAGACCCTAGAACCCCATTAAATTTTATACCAGCAGGTCTAGATAGCACTATTAAAGATGTAGTGGTATTTGAGGACACTTTACCAGATGTAGGGACATATTTCTACAACAAATCTAAAACAAGAATATCCACTAGGGATAATAAACGCCAAAGGATACTAGAATAACCCATAGAAATAGAACCAAAGGAAAGGTCCATTTCCTGGCCTTTGGCAAGTGACCTCAAGGAAAATTCCATTGAAACAAATTCACCCCTACATGCTTTTGTAGGGACTAATTTCAATGCATTTGGTGAATTGAGTGTTGCCTTAGATCAATGTAGACTTTATATATCCTCATTATAAGAGAAGTTGAAGCAACACAAGGATTAGATGGGAATATATTTTGCACAAGATATGAAAGTCAAGTAATACTTACATAATGTTGAAATTAATGACCTCAAAATCAAGCACTCATAGGAAATAAGAAAAATGAGAAAAGAGTATTAGGAACAGGTTGACATTTCAAGCAAGTGGAAACAAAGTATCTCAGAATTGGAGGAAAAATTCAAACAAATGAAGAAAATAACTAGGAGGTGAATGTTATGAATATTGTGAGAGAAGGATAAATAGAGGTAAATGAAGAGTTGAGGGAAACCCAATCAAATTTTTTCCATACATTAGGTGATATTCAGAGGCATTATGATGACCTAGTGATGTTGTAAGAAAAAAATGATGAACATAGGATCCAATACAAGGAGGCTCAATGTGCATTTGATAAAGTGGAATATTGGCAAGAAAGGCATACCCAGTCATCCCAAACTTTACCTAGATACAGTGAAAAATAGAAAATGAAGAATCAAATTCTATTTAATTCCTACAAAGAAATATTTGATGAGGTAAAGTAATCCAGAGAGATGGGAACCAAAGCTTCCATCAGGATTTGGAACTCTTCTGATGAAATATTAGAATATTTTAGAATAGAAACAATGGCACG
The DNA here is from genome assembly GCA_009831015.1 of Picea engelmannii. Taxonomy (NCBI): domain Eukaryota; kingdom Viridiplantae; phylum Streptophyta; class Pinopsida; order Pinales; family Pinaceae; genus Picea; species Picea engelmannii. The sequence goes on from ML802919.1 coordinate 138,408, forward strand.
TTTAGAGGAGGCAAGTCCCAGTGATTTGAAGCTTAAAGATGTGACATAGCACATAGATACTAGCAAAGATTAGATAAATCAGATCAAGCATATAGAAAAATATAGTTTTCATAAGTATTTGGTTAATCCTATCAAAATAAATACTTTGGTCATAGATTATGTCAAGACAATTGGACAAGAAATCAAGTGAGATGTGCTCACGAAGCTATGTGATGGGGAGATTCAGTTGGAAAAGATGAAATTGGACATGTTAGAATAAGTCCACATGAATTTTGATGTGTGGACCACATATATGGAGAATAAAGCATCTGAAGTACTATTCCCATAGTCTTACATCTTATCTCATGTACAAGTCTTTTGAATTTTGAATAGAACAAAGTTGTAATATGAACCATCTAGAACCCAAAAGGGAGGGATGAAGTGTAAAATTCAATTGATACATTAACAAAGAGAACCCAAGAATTGTATCCATTGACTATTATCTCTCTAATGTTCTACAAGGACTTAATGACCCATCGAAATTGAATTTGGAATATTATATATTAGTCAGTGGTGGTCAACTTCCCAGTCCTCCTCATTCTCCACCTAAGTCTCCCAAAGACCCGCCTAAAGGAGAGCCTGAAGAGAAAACCCTAAAAAATTCTTAGAGGTATGGTTGGAGCCAAGGAAACTCAACCAAATAACCAACCATGGTTGGTCCTGGATTTTGTTGCAGTACCAAGGGAAGCCCACCCTTCGCCTAAGAACCATGAGAAATTCCTTCCTAATTTCAACCCAAATATAAAGGATTCAATGGAAGACCATATCAATAAATTTATGATTTATGTCATGTTACTAAATGTCAAACACGAATATGTCATCTATAGATTCTTCCCATACACATTTCAAGGTAAATCATCAACCTAGTATTTCTCCTTATATCAAGCTTCAGTCATTGGGTGGAACATTTTTGAAACTTCTTTTATTGAGAAATTTGGTGCGATTAAGTCCCCAACTACCTTGGTTTTATATATTTCCAAAATAAATATGGAAGAAAAGGAGAAAGTCAATTATTTCAATCAAATATTTGTCACATTAATAAATAAAATTCCCCTCGCTTCTAAACCTACCGAAGATGTATCAATTGAACTTTACACTTCATCCCTCCCTTTTTCAATGGAAATGTTTGTAAAAATGGTACTTTGGAGGACATGTTTAAGGAGGCTATTAAATTCAAGAAAGATATGGTAATATTGAAAGGTATTCCTGGATATGAGGTGTCAAAGGATAAATCCAATACCAAGAGCAAGGTTGCATGGACAAAACCTCATCAAGATAATAATGATCAAGAGTCCATGTACATGGAAAGTTTGCAAAGGATTGTTAAGAAGCTCTCTAGTGAAATCATTGATATGAAGAAGAGTGATGGGGAGGGTACTTTAAACACTATTTTTTTTTTCAAAATCACGCTTAAGAAAATATCTCCTCCTACAATCAAGACCAACCCTCCCATAGAAGGCATCAATATAGAATATTTCATAAAATCATTTAAATCATGGGAAAATGAAATCTCTATAGACCCAAAATAGGAAGATGAGGAAAAGGAGGAAGTAGAAAAACAAGACCAATCACAAGACACTGAAGAAATGAAAGAACAATAATTTAATTCTTTTTAGGATGTTTCTTATGGCTTGTTGGGATAAGGAGAAGAATAATATGTCAAAGAAATTTACATTTCCCAAAATTTTGTAACCACTAGAAGTGGAAGTATGAAATCCTCCTCAGACTTTCCTTCAATTTTCGAATCTACTAAGGCAACATCTACTACCCAGAAAACACATCTCAATGGTAAACAAACTTCACATCCTCCAGCTCTATCTAAACTTGATTATTATTTTCTGGAAGTCTTGAAAAGAACAAAGGATAATATTTATCTTTTTGAGCTTATGAAGTTACCTCATATTCAAAAAAAAATCATCAATACCTTTCAGGGAACACCCTCAACCAATATCCAAAAAGCTAATGTGAGAGGAAATAAAGGAAAGGGAAAATTCGGTAATAAGCATGAAACTCAAAAGATAACTCCAAAGAAACAATATGTTATCAATGTGTCTCTCAAAATCTACCACCCCCCCTTTCTTATTGACCTTTGAAATATTTAATAGAAATGTTCATAATTGTATGATCGGTTTAAGAGCCACTCTGAAGTCATGCCTCTTAAAGTTTGTGAAAAAATCAATGCTAAACCTGAAACGTTTGATATCCAAATTATATAGTTAGACATATCAAGTGTCTAGGTCATGGGAGAATTAAAAAATCTCTTGATAAGATTGGCACCCAACCCAAAGGTTCACCAGACGATAGACATTATTGTGGTAGACATTCCAAAAATGTATGGATTGTTATTGAGTAGAGACCAGTTTTCCATGATACATGGATAGTTTTCCACCGAATGGTCTCATTTATGGCTTCCCTATAACGCAAAACAAAATTAAATCATAGTGGATAAATAAATATATATGAAACATGTGGTAATAGACCTAAATGATCCCAATGAGCCTATAATGTTCAATCATTCAATTTTCGAAAACTATAGCTTGAATACTTCATTTGGAGATTACATTGTCGAAACATCTCCACATGTAGAATCATTCGTGCAATTTGAAATCCTTCATTGCACTCATATTTCTAAGTTAAATTGTAACATAGTATATAGAACTAATACTAACCCCCATGCACAGACTAACATGGTTTCAAAAAATAATTTTTACGTACATATTAGTTCTGATGATACTAACTTAGAGGATAAAATGAATATACAACCACAGATTAATCATAGTATAACTCATAATACGTGGAATTTGTTCTTCGATGGATCCAAGTCTAATGAAGGTGTAGGTGATGGATGCATACTCAAAGACCCTAAAGTCAAAATAATTTTGATTTCATGTAGACTTGAATTCCAATGTACCAATAACATTGTTGAGTATGAAGCTCTTATCCAAGGATTGAAGAAGTTCGTAGACATGAAGGTGAAATTGATAAAGGTATTTGGTGACTCATAAATTGTGATAAGATAGGTAAGAAACACTATTCATTTCCTTTCTAGTCATCTCAAGCACTACTAGCAAGAGATGTGGGACTTGATTAAAAAATTTGATGCATTCAATTTAGTCCTATTCATCATTCTTTAAATTATGATGCAAACTCATTAGCTAATGTTGCATCCAAACTAATTCCATCAGAAGGTATAATGTCCGACACATTTTATGTGGAATTATTGTACAATCCCTCAATACCTAACAACATAACCTTTTGGAGGGTATTCAATGATGATCAATAGATCATAAATTATATGCATATGGATGATCATTTCAAATATTTTGTCATTGATGAATGCCAACATGATCAAGGTTTGAATTCATACATGGAAGGGTTAGCAGACCAAATAGATGGGGACAAGATAACTACAGTGAATAAAATTCCAAAGCCTATTGTGAGACTCGAGAAACTATATGATCTCCAAGATAATTTAAGAGGGTTTCCAACTACAAAAAAAATAGTTCATCAATGCAATTTGAGGTGATTAATCTTGGGACCGATAACATATTGCATAATTTTAACCTTGGTAAGAACTACTCCCTAGTTGAAAAACAAGCCTTCATAATTGTTTTTAAAGAATATGAAGATATCTTCCCTGGGACATATGATGACCTTAATCTGTATGACACCAATATTATTTACCACAATTCATATGAAGCCTCAAACAAAACCCTTTCAGTAGAAATTAAGAAAAATGCATATGAATTTGAAACCTTTGGTAAAGGAAGAACTGAATAAACTCTTGGCTGCAAGGATTATTTTTATGGTTTGACATACTCAATGGATAGCCAACTTGGTACCTATTAGGAAGAAGAATGGATAAATTAGATTATGTGTGGACTTTAGAAACTTAAATAGGGAATATGAGAAAGATAATTACACTGTACCTTGTATGGAACAAATATTACAGTGTCTCTGGGTCTAAGATGTTGTTCGTTCTATATGGTTTCTCAGGTTACAATCAAGTCATGGTTTCTCACAATGATCAATTAAAAACTTATTTTAGAACCAAGTGGGAAACATATGCATATAGGAAAATGCCATTTGGGATGACCAATGCAGGGGAAACTTTCAAAAGGGATATGGATATTGCGTTCAGAGGGTTGAATGGAAATTTTGTGGTAGTGTATCTTGATGATGTGACTATATTTACAAAATATAAAAATGATTGCGTTATGTTGAGCACTCAACACACCCTAAAAAATCCATGTCAAATTTTACTTTTTGGGTACCACTTGATCTTTTTGCATTGTATGATTCCACTTCATTGTGGAAAATGTTGTGTTTTATTACCATTTCGAATCTAATTAAGTCTTTAAAGGTTTGATTAAAACTATGAAAATCTAGGACTTAAAAGATTTAACTTTTGAATAAGAATCAACAACTAAAATGTTTCGCCCAACGCGTTCAATTTCGGAATCAAACTTTTTTAAGTGTGAAAGAAAATCACTCGAGAGAACTACAGTCTCCGAGCGGAGATATCCGTCGGCGTCAGCAGAAGGGAATTTTTCCTTCATGACAAGAATCACCAAGGATATCACCGATGACTGACCCCTTCGGCATCGGCAAAAGGCTAAAGGAGTAAGTGCTAACAAAGAAAGAAATGATATCGCTGATCGCCGACTTACGAAACATTTTTGGTATCGAGGGTTTTTCGAGGACGATAACCCACAAGGCAACTATGCGATAGGTTTATTTCCAAAATCCAATCCTCGACCTGCCCACTCTAAAAGAAACATGATGGGATGTTTTAATGCCAGATACGCTTAAGATTTGATGCATTTAAAGAGATAATTAATTCCAAAACTCACGTTAGTTGCTAATTCGTGCACAAATAAAAAGGACCATTTGAACCCACCGATACAACACATCACCCTCTGCGCCTCTGTCGTCAACCCATGATGAATTAAATTGCAGATATTTGGCGATAGATATGTTTGAATTTCACTCATCACCCGGATTAATTGGTTGATACAACTGGTAGGATATTTCTGATTAAATTCTTTTGAGCCATTGTAAACAAGATTATTCTATGCACAAAGAAATTCAGATCATTCAGAGGAGCGAGATGAGCAATTCGGAAAAATATTCCAGGATCCCGTGAGTATTTAACAACAGAGTTTAGCAAACATTACAGGTACGTACCACTTTGGATTTTTTTTGTTTTCACTTCACATATACATTTTGATCCAATATTTATCTATATGCTTTGCCTAAAGGATTGTTTCATTTGCAGGAACAATGCCTCCAAGAAAACCAACCACTAGGAAATATCCTAGAGCGCCAAAGCTAAAGGAACCAGATGTGGGAGCAAGTTCTTCTCCAGCGGTTGCAAAACAACTGGAATCTACTCCAAAACCGGTACTCGTCATCAAGACCTCCACCAAGAAGGTTTTCATTCATCCTCTAACCTTTGGAGACATGGAGGCGAGCATAGGGACCAAGGCAGTATTCCCTCGCTGGGGAGAACTCTTCCAGAAGATCAAGCGAGAAGAATTTTTCGAGTATACTCCGCACATTGACCCCGATATGAGAAGGATCGACTATGAAGTTTTTCTCAATATCCGAAGATCGTACCTACACATGGTAGTGAGTAGAACTCCAGTTTTTCCCTGCATGGAACTCTTGAAACGGCTTATCGAACACACAGACACACAAATATGTCTGATTAATGACGACAATGGCGAGTGTGTCAGGGTTTTCCTTCCATTGGAGGTGCAGAATTAATACAAGCTTAGAGACCCAGATGAGCGACTGAACACCGATTTTGTTGTGAGATTCTATGAGAAACACGACACCAGCAAGGCAATGGATTCATGGTGGAGAGAGGATAAAAATTTCACCAATCGGACCTCCGGCTGGTACCCAATGACCAACTTAAGAGAACCATATATATACATGATGGCCCTGATTTGTCATTTGTATGGGGAGAAGGATTGTTCTAGGTTTTCAGAGGCATGGATGCCTATAGCTTACACTGTATCCATTTTGGGGAGGGGTTTTAACTCGGGTGCCATCATTTCGAAGTAGATGAGCATTTGCATTCAACAGGCCCAGACGTCGAAAGAGGGAGAAACCCCATCCTTCTATATGGATTCTTATTTATTGGACGTCATCTATTGCAAAAATTCCTTTTTCGGAATGAACTTGATCTGGCGCGCCTCAGAACTCCCGGTCCATGTATATTTCGGCATCTTGTGGGAGAACAGGTACAAGAAATCTTACTCTCTCATCTGCGACCAATTTATCGAATGTATTAATTTTATGTTTTTCAAGAAAGAGTGACCAAGACTGTTGGATGCAGCCAAAAAGATGATATAAAAGGTTGGCCATTGGTATCTAGATGAGAGAGATACCTACATCAGGATTTTCAGAGTCATCGGAGCACCACACCTGTTGCCTGTGTATGTCCCTGATCGACTAGTAGTAGGGGAAATCTCTTATCGGACCATCCTGCAAGGTTACAATGATACTCTGGTAAAAGATACGAAGTTGGCATTCATACCTTATGGATTTCACATAGGTTTCTACATGGTAAAAGACACCACTCAAGCCAAGCAGGAAGGTTTAAGCCAATTGGAGTTCTGATTCCAAACTAGTCATTTCTGCAAGCACGACCCAAAGGGTCTAGTCCTGAAGCACGCATTGCAAGTATCGTCCTGCTAAACCAGACACCCATGACAGGTTTGAAGATGAAATATTCACCGAAAATGCTCGAGACTGGGATGAGTTGATGGAAAGGATGGTTGACCCTAAGGAAACCAGGTTCAAGGCCATGAGTTGGGATGAGCAGGTGACAGTCCTGGAACAATCGACTCAAGAGGTCCTCAGGGCCAGAGAAGAAAGGATAGCATCTGAAGTAGCCGAAGCAACATAAGCCCCCTTGATAGCCCCAGTGCAAGGCATAGATATCCATTTGGTACATGATGCGCAGGAAAGGGGATTTCTCATGTTAGAATGGGCACAACGGGTGCTTGATCAGCTACAAGATGACCCAGACCTATCAGAAATGACAGGATCACCTACCGATAACCTAGAGAGAATCCACGTGGGTACTAGCGGCCCTAAATATATAGATGTTGATGAACTTTCCAGGTTAGATGACCTTGAATTCACAATGCCACCGACTGGATCACCAACAGGTGTGTTGACTCAGCCAGAAATAGTTCGGGTACTAGTAGAAACAAGCGCGTCAAACCTCTTGAGTGAGTTTATAAAGATATATGATGATGATGAGAGCCTAGATATATCTCTTGGGACCCCTATGCATATTAAGGAAGAAAAGGGACCTGAGAAGACATATTCTCCTGTCCCCGAGGACCAAATAAAGGAGGTCCCACCAAAAGAAAAGGAAGTCGAGAGTGTCTTAGACACTAAAGTGCCTAATGCACTAGAGACTCAAGCAGGCAGTCTGGAAGACCAGTCAGGGTCGAACGAGCCAGAGATCGGAGCACCGCGGTAGGAGATCGACATTTCAACTGTCAATGAACAAGTAAGTATCAAGTCTATTCTTCATGCCTCTATTTTAATCGCCGCTCAAAACCTTGACGAGTGCCAAACAAAAGTCAGTCTTTTGAAGCATAACAAGGAAGTTCAAGAACCCGATCTTGAACGAATATACACCACTAGAAGTTTCAGAAATACACTCACATGGGGGGATCAATAGATTACCGAAGCTATGGATGAGGTAGTTGATATACATGCGATCTGTTATGATCAAAAAAGGAAGGCCGTCTTCCAAAGAACCACAAATAATTGGAGGATAACATTAGATCACTACAGAGGAAAATTTGATAAACATAGAAGATGATAGAACATCTGAGCTTATCGGCGTGGGAATGGCGATCTTATATACCACCTTGGACAGAGCCAAACGGGATGAAAAAGAGTTGGTTGCTGCCCTAAAATAACTAGAACATTTGCACCATCTGGATAAGTACTATTAGGACACCACTCAGGCCATGGTGTACGTGAGGAGCAAGTTCAAGGAGGCCTATAGAAAGTTCACGAACGAGCGACACCTTTTCACTGCGAAGATAGTCAAGGTCCAGGAAGATACTCTCATGGAACTTGCAACATGCAAGGATATGGAGCGGTGGTATGAAAAGGCGCAGCAAGATGTAGAGAGAATCGACTACATTGGTGCAGTCCAACAGGGCCGAGAGAAAGAAGAACACGCCATTCAGGTGTTGAACAAAATTAGTCTAGATCACATAAAAAATTCGGATGAATATTGGGCAAGAATGTCTTAGGAACCACACCAAGAAATTCAAGAGAAATGGGCCAAATGCGAGAAACATTGGGGTAAGATCAACAAGGCTATGAAATATATCGGACTTCCCAAGTTCGGCACACCCAACGACTTCGACGAATTTCGTGACATAGTCGAATCGCACACCAAGAAAGATTCGTTATGGGACGAAGAGCTAGCGAAGGTGATTGACACAACACCAGGACATGTGTAACAATTTATGGAACACCTGATAAGAGCTTGGGTTGTCCTATAGTAGTTAAGTGTCATTCTAGTGAAATATCGGCCACATGCAGTAAAAATCAGAGAGATTTTCATCGCTCCGATGGAACAACATAAATTTCCATATGCCCACACCTGTGAGGAGTTGTTCATTAGTTGGTCGGAGTATGAGAAAAGTTACCCTTTCAAAGTAATATATTGAGATGACTGTTGGAAAAATGTTAGGAGAGAACACCACGTGGCGAATTCTATTTTGTTTAAACTCCACTTTAGCTGTTATTTTTAGTTAATTTTATGTTATACATAAGAGCATTGACCAATTAGTTAAGGGTCGATGGTTGTTGCAAGAAACTCTCCTTTTCTGGTTTGTTAAGAATTATTTTGGAGCTACCCGTAATTGAGAAGTCCTTCTGGACAAGAGACAAGTTATATTTTCATCAAATGCATGTGTGATTGGGAATAGAGAAGAACTATTTCCTATCTTGTCTCATGAATGGATGTTGTAACAAGTAAGAGCTATTAAATCTATTGTTAAGTTAGCTGAAGCAATGCTTTACAATTCTTTTCTTTAATGATGAAGATTAATCGTTGTGTTATTATGTGATGGATGATTAGAGTAGGTGAATTAATTTGTTTTCCATTATCCTATCGCATATTTGTTTTTTTTTCCTGATAATTAGTATCTCAGGCAGTAATTGGATTCTCACATGGTTAATGTATTAGTACTAGGCATGTGGTATAAAATTGTCGCCTACATTCTTGAGTAGCAGGTTATCCCAATCTCAACCTCTTCTCCAGTAGTTAAACTTAATCATGTTTGTTTCCAAGTTGTTTTATACCAGCTTGCATCTTATATCGGTCCCACCTAAGAGAAAATACAAAGAGGGAAAGTTTGAACTGAAGGAGACGTCTTCGCAAGAAAATGTAAAGCCCATCGATTAAATTGACCAGATCACAAGATTTGGAAAACCATTCCACTATTAAACGTTGTAGAGTCTAACTAGGCCTCGGTGGCGGGTTTGGTTCCTGCTATTGAACTAAAGGGATTTAGGACCCATCAATAGAACATGCACTAGAAGGAGGGCCAGAAGAATGAATGGGTGAACACATATTTCACATAATATTTCAGACAGCCTATACATTCAAAACAACCCACATGCATGGCTAGTCATTCCCAAGATAACCCACACACACTGAGTAATCTTGAAATGAGTAACTCACCCCAGCCCAAGGAAGAACAATTGTTCATTGATATACCTCACTCTCTTCCTCACGAGGAGTTAAATAAATTTAGAAGAATCACAAGAGCATATGCCTGACAGATCAATGCACTTTCTTTAGCTCCGATACTTCCTCAAAAACAAAAAATAAGTAGACCAGTGGTCAACACTCCCGACGAGGTTTTTCGTGCACACGGTAGAAGACCTAATAGATTTTTTGATCACCAAAATCAAACATCCTCTTAATCTAAACCCTGAAACACTAGCCGACGACATCTCTGAACCAGATGATTTTTTGGAAGAAGAGGAATTTAACTCAGAATCAGAACATTTGGAAGACAACAACAACCATAATGAAGAAAGGGGAAACCTACCACATAATAATCAATCCTGGATGGCTAGAGACACTTTGGCTCTCCCTGGATCAGTCCATAACCTTCCCTAACATCCAGAGAAGTTACTTCCTAAGTTCGACCCCGAAACCTCAGGATTACCTAAAGATCACATCAAGCAATTCATACTAGCTATCATACTTATGAATGTCCAACATGAAGACATAGTATGCAGAATTTTCCCCTACACTTTCGAGAAATCCACCTCCACATGGTATTTCAACTTACCTGTAGGATCCATAACTAGTTGGACAAAGTTTCAAAAGGATTTTTTAGATCAATTTTCCGAAGAAACCACTACAGGAGCTTTGATGGCTAAATTGTTCACAGCCACCATGAGTTCAAAAAAGAAGGTTAAAGATTTCAATCAAAGATTCACAACTATTTTGAACAAATTCCAACATGAAGCTAAACCAACTCAGGAATTGCAAATCAAAGTATATGCTAATGCGCTCCCTGCTTCTATTTCCATGTTTGTGAAGAGGGATGTCAGACAAACCTTAGCTGGGAATTTTGAAGAATCCAAAATGATAGAGTTCCAAATGAAAGGGTGTAAAGAAATCCAGGTCTCTTTAGTTAAGAAAGAAGTTCAACCTCCTCCCAGGAGAGGACTCCTTTTGACTATACCGCTAGGTAAACAAGAAGAACATACTCTCGACAAGATTAATGGAGACATAGAATATATACAATGCATGGTTAAGAAATTATCAAATGAGATCATAGACATGAAAAGAAGTGTAGGGGAGGGAAACCAAAGACAAAGGCCCTATAAGCCTTTGTTTAAAAGGAACCCACCATTCAAAGCAATTGAACCTCCCCCAACAAAATTAAATATCAATCTAGGAAATGTGGCATCTGATTCTTTCTGTACCTACCATCCAGAAAACCACTCTGAAAGAGACTGCCCTCAATGGGTGCATGCCATGAATTTGATGGCCAACCGGTTTTTAGATGAGGTTTCCCTAACCGAACAACCAAGCGGTCCAGTTATGAATGTTGTCGATCAGGAAGATATTTATCCACCAGAAGATACAACCGTGATGATATGGTATCTTGACCTAATTATGCCTTTCGATGGCTTATTTCAGGTTCAAGAACCACCCGCATAAATCTCGGTTGCACAAATGCGAAGTAAGGATCCAACTATCTCAAACGATCCTACTACTACCCAAAACCTAGGATGGAAAGTGACTTTCGATCACCCGAAAGCACCGTTTTCTCCCCGTAAGAACCCTATAAGCATCCATACCCGAGAATCGCCCAAACTAGAGTACAACGTAGTTGAATATTTGAAGAAGTTGAAGGCTAATATATCAGTTATGGACATATGTAGGATCCCTCAGCAAAAGGACTTTCTGCTACAAGCTTTGAAATCATTTAAAAACCCTATGACGAGCAATGATCAGGAAATAAATCTAATCCCCAAAAATCTAGTGAATAAACCAACTGTTAACACTTGCTTGGAAGATAAGAAGGGAAAACCTTTTGTCCCACCATTCCTTTTGACGTTTGAAGTTTTCAACAGGAACCTCCACAATTGTTTGGTAGATTCGGGAGCAGCTTCCAACATTATGCCTTTGTCTATTTGCAAGAAATTAAATGTCGTTCCTCTCAAAAGTCATAGATGTGTAATACAACTAGACATAACCCAGGTGAAGTTCATGGGAGAAATTTAGTTAATTTTATGTTATACATAAGAGCATCGACCGATTAGTTAAGGGTCGATGGTTGTTGCAAGAAACTCTCCTTTTCTAGTTTGTTAAGAATTATTTTGGAGCTACCCGTAATTGAGAAGTCCTTCTGGACAAGAGACAAGTTATATTTTCATCAAATGCATGTGTGATTGGGAATAGAGAATAACTATTTCCTATCTTGTCTCATGAATGGATGTTGTAACAAGTAAGAGCTATTAAATCTATTGTTAAGTTATTTGATGAAATGCTTTATAGTTCTTTTCTTTAATGATGAAGATGAATCATTGTGTTATTATGTGATGGATGATTAGAGTAGGTGAATTAATTTGTTTTCCATTATCCTATCACATATGTTCTTTTTTTTTATAATTAGTATCTCAGACAGTAATTGGATGCTCACATGGTTAACATATTAGTACTAGGCATGTGGTATAAAATTGTCGCCTGCATTCTTGAATAGAAGGTTATCCCAAGCTCAACCTCTTCTCCAGTAGTTAAACTTAATCATGTTTGTTTCCAAGTTGGTTTATACCAGCTTGCATCTTATATCGGTCCCACCTAAGAGAAAATACAAAAAGGGAAAGTCTAAATTGGAGGAGACATATTCACAAGAAAATGTAAAGCCCGTCGATTAAATTGGTCGTATCGCAAGAGTTGGAGAACCATTCCACTATTAAACATTGTAGAGTCTAACTAGGCCTCGGTAGTGGGTTTGGTTCCTGCTGTTGAACTAAAGGGATTTAGGACCCATCAATAGAACTGGAGCTATAAGAAGGGCCAGAAGAATGAATGGGTGAACACATATTTCACATAATATTTCAGATAGCCTGTACATTCAAAACAACCCACATGCATGGATAGTCATTCCCAAGATAGCCCACACACACTGAGTAATACTGAAATGATTAACTCACCCCAGCCCGAGGAAGAACAATTGTTCACTGATATACCTTACGCTCTTCCTCACGAGGAGTTAAATCAATTTAGAAGAATCACAAGAGAATACGCCTGACAGATCAGTGTGCTTTCTTTATCTCTAATACTTCCTCGAAGACAAAAAATAAGTAGACCAGTGGTCAACACTCCCGACGAGGTTTTTCGTGCACACGGTAGAAGACCTAATAGATTTTTTGATCATCGAAATCGAACATCCTCTTAATCTTATCTCTGAAACACTAGCCGATGACATCTCTAAACCAGATGATTTTTCGGAAGAAAAGGAGTTTAACTCAGAATCATAAGACTTGGAAGACAACAACGACCATAATGAAGAAAGGGGAAACCTACCACATAATAATCAATCCTGGTTGGCCAGAGACGCTTTGGATCTCCCTGGACCAGTCCATAACCTTCCCCGACATCCAGAGAAGTTACTTCCTAAGTTCGACCCTGAAACCTCAGGATTACCTAAATATCACATCAAGAAATTCATACTAGCTATCATACTTATGAATGTCCAACATGAAGACGTAGTATGCATAATTTTCCCCTACACTTTCGAGAACTCCGCCTCCACATGGTATTTCAACTTACCTGTAGGATCCATAACTAGTTGGACAAAGTTTCAAAAGGATTTTTTAGATAAAGTTGCCGAAGAAACCACTACAGGAGATTTGATGGTTGAATTGTTCGCATCTACCATGAGTTCAAAATAGAAGGTTAAATATTTCAATCAAAGATTCACAAATATTTTGAACAAATTCCAACATGAAGCTAAACCAACTCAGGAGTTGCAAATCAAAGTATATGTTAATGTGCTCCCTGCTTCTATTTCCATGTTTGTGAAGAGGGATGCTAGACAAACCTTAGCTGGGAATTTTGAAGAATCCAAAACGATAGATTTCTAGATGAAAGGTGTAAACAAGGCTAGGTCTCTTTAGTTAAGAAAGAAGTTCAACCTCTTCCCAGGAGAGGATTTCTTTTGACTATACCGCTAGGTAAACAAGAAGAACATACTCTCGACAAGGTTAATAGAGACATAGAATATATACAATGCATGGTTAAGAAATTATCAAATGAGATCATAGACATGAAAAGAAGTGCAGGGGAGGGAAACCAAGGACAAAGGCCATATAAGCCTTTGTTTAAAAGGAACCCATCGTTCAAAGCAATTGAACCTCCCCCAACAAACTTAAATATCGATCTAGGAAACGTGACATATGATTCTTTCTATACCTACCATCAAGAAAACCACTCTGAAAGAGACTTCCCTCAATGGGTGCATGCCATGAATTTGATGGCCAACCGATTTTTAGATGAGGTTTCCCTAACCAAACAACCAAGCGGTCAAATTATGAATGTTGTCGATAAAGAAGAGATTTATCCACCAGAAGATACAACCATGATGATATGGGATCCTGACCAAATTATGCCTTTCAACGACTTATTTCAGGTTCAAGAACCACCCGCATAAGTCTCGGTTGCACAAATGCGAAGTAAGGGTCCACCTGTCTCAAACGATCCCACTACTACCCAAAACCTAGGACGGAAAGAGACTCCCGATCAGCCGAAAGCACCTTTTGATACCCATAAGAGCCCTATAAGCATCCATACCCGAGAATCGCCCAAACTAGAGTACAATGTAGTTGAAGATTTGAAGAAGTTGAAGGCTAATATATCAGTTATGGGCATATGTAGGATCCCTCAGCAAAAGGACTTTCTGCTACAAGATTTGAAATCATTTGAAAACCCTATGATGAGAAATGATCAGGAAATAAATCTAAACCCCACAGATCTGGTGAATAAACCAACTGTTTACACCTGCTCGAAAGATAAGAAGGGAAAACCTTTTGTCCCACCGTTCCTTTTGACGTTTGAAGTTTTCAACGGGAACCTCCACAATTGTTTGGTAGATTCAAGAGCATCTTCCAACATTATGCCTTTTTCTATTTGCAATAAATTAAATGGCGTTCCTCTCAAAAGTGATAGATATGTAATACAACTAGACATAACCCAGGTGAAGTTCATGGGAGAAATTAAATATGTAATGATCATCATAGCGACAAATCCTAAATTTGTGTAAGTAATTGACATCATTATAGTAGACATCCCAGAAGCTTATGGATTATTGTTAAGTCGAGATTTCTCTGAGAATTTAAACAGATACTTTAGTAAAACTGGGAACACCTTTGGCTACCGTTGAAGGGATACAAGAATATGATTAGAATTGTTAGGGAAAGGTATCTGAAACATACTGTCACTGATCTAGAAACCCTAAATGAACCCTCATCGACATATTTCCCTATGCTAGTAAATTGTTCTTGCGATTCCTATTTCAGGAACCTCTCCCCTCTTCCATATGATGTCCCTCTTACTCAGAACTCCGAAATGATTTTTCAAGAGAAATCGTCGATACCGAGAGAGGAAACTCTCCTTTGTCAAGGACCTGTGCTAGAGATCATAGAACAAAAGATAGGAGAGAAAGAAAGTAATAATAAGGAAGAAACGATTAACTTTCTCTCACAAATTTGGACCATATACTTTGATGGATCTAAATCATAGGAAGAATCATGGGCAAGGTGCATCCTCATTGATCCAAAAGGTAAACATATTTTCTTGTTCTGTTGACCAGAATTTGAATGCACAAATAACACCGTCGAGTATGAAGCTCTAGTACAAGGGATAAAAAAATCCATAGACTTAAATGTCAAAGAATTGAAGGTTTTCGGAAACTCGGAGATTATCGTTAGATAAGTAAGGAATACTATACATTGCAATTCCCCGAGCCCAAATAATTATCAACAGGAAGTGCATAGATTAATAGAGCATTTTGAAGCTTTCAATATTACAACGATCCCCAGAGAAAAGAATATCCTTGTTGATTCCCTAGCCATAACTGCTTCAAGGCTGTCACCTTTAGAAGATTATGAAGCCTCCCGGTTCATTGTGGAGCTACTCTGCAAACCATCGGTGCCTAACAACATTTCTAATTGGAAAGTGTTTGAAGGAGATGAACAGATCATAAAATTTCTGACTAACCAAGATAATTTCAAAGACCTAGCTATTGACGATGAAGTATTCCAGGAACAATCAACAAAAACTGATCCTCAGATAGGTCAACCAACTGACAAATCAAAGTCTCAAACAATCCCGAAGGGGATAGCTAATTTAGAGAATCTTTTTGACCTAAAAGGACGATTTAAGGGGCCCAAAAATGCGAACATTGGTATTTCCTATCCCATGCATGAAACTACAAATATTGGAACCCCGGAAAACCCAAAGAATGTAAATCATGGAAAGACTATATCTAAAGAGGAAATAAAGGCTTATCTCAAACTATTCAGACAATATCAAGATGTCTTTGCATGGTCCTACCGAGATCTGAAAACTTATGACATTTGTATCATCCAACACACTATAATGCTAAACCCTGAAATGAAACCCTTCCAACAGAAGCTCCAGAAGTATCACCCATCCCTAGAACCTCTCATGTGTCAGGAGTTGAAGAAACTTTTAGATGCCAAAATTATCTTCTAGGTTAGGCATTCCACGTGGGTAGAAAATTTGGTCCCTGTGAGAAAAAAGTCTGGAGAAATCCGCTTATGCGTAGATTTTAGGAACCTCAACAAAGCTTCAAAAAAGGAAAACTACCCAGTCCCACCAATGGAGAAACTCTTGCAGACTATGTCTGGTTCTGATATTTTCTCTCTACTGGGCGGTTTCTTGGGTTACAACCAAGTTCTATTTTCAGAGGAAGACTGTTTGAAAACTACCTTTCGGACCAAGTGGGGAACTTTCGCTTACAAACGCATGCCCTTCGAGTTAATCAACGCAAGGGAAAATTTCCAAAGGGAAATGGATGTAGCATTTCCAGGACTGATCAACAAGTGTGTGGTAGTGTATCTGGATGACGTAATTGTGTATTCAAAGAATAGAGAAGAACACATCCAACACTTAACCTAGATTTTTGAAAGGTGTAGAAAATATGGTATATCTTTAAACCCTAAGAAAACTATCTTTGGTGTGGAGGAAGGAAAGATATTAGGTCATATTATATCCCAATATGGCATTCACATATACCCTAAGTGAGTCAAAGCTATAACTCAAATCCCATTACCTCACAAGTACAAAAAGACAATGCAATCCTTCTTCAGGAAAATCAATTTTGTAAGAAAATTCACACTTGATTTCACCGAGACTGTCAGACCACTACTAAAGATGATCCACAAAGATGATGAATTTAAGTGGGACAATGAACGAAAGGATGCTTTCAACAATATTAAAACTGTTATAACTCAATCCCCCGTGTTACGAAGTCTCGGTTTTAATAGATATTTATTCCTCTATAATTTCGCCTCCGACTAGTTGTTAGCTACAATATTGACTCAGAAGGATGATGACAACAATGAGGCTTCAATGTCATTCATGAGCACTAATCTCCAAGGAGTCAAACTTAATTGTCCTTCTATTGATAAAAAATCATATGCACTATATAAGGTAGTAAAACACTTCAGGTCTTACATCCTTAAGAACCACACCAAAGTAATTATGCCCCACCCTGTGTTCCGATCCTTGTTCACTCAACAAGAGATGGGGAAAGAAGAGAGCATTGGATGGTAGTGGTCCAAGAATTTGATCTAGATATAAAACCTGCCAAACTAGTTAAAGGGAAAGAGTTGTTCAAACTTACGGCTAAAGCCCAGGACCAAGTAAATGAAGACTCTGGATAGGAGAATGAAATGGCATTATGGTGTGGTGAAGCTTCATATATTTCCCTAGGGCCAGATCTTGGTATCAGAATTTGAATTATCTCTTGCACCATGGGACTTGCCCAGAAAACCTCAACCCTAGGGAAAGGAGAGCTCTTAGGTTGAAATCTGCGCAATATCGCCTCATAAATTTGGTATTATTTTGGATTAATTATGATGGGGTACTTTTAAGATGTCTCGAACGTGAAGATGCAGACAAAGTTATTAAGGAGCTCCATGATGGCCCTTCTGGTGGACATTTTGCAGGAAACACCACAGCTCATACGATATTGAGAGTTGGTTATTATTGGCCCACTTTGTTCAAGGATGCTCACACCTACGCTAGGAACTATAAGACTTGTCAAATAAGCATTGGAAGAGAGAAGAGAGCAGTAGTTCCACTCCAACCCGTGATTGTTTCGAGGCCTTTTGAGCAATGGGGTTTATATATCATAGGATAAATTACACCAAGCTCTTCAAAACAACACAAGTATATACTTACTTCCACCGATTATTTCACAAAATGGGAAGAGGCCATCCTTCTGACCCATATAAACGCAAAGGTGGTAATCCAATTCATAGAACAACAATTTATCACAAGGTTTGGCGTCCCTTCTATCCTAGTTTTTGATAATGCAACTTACTTATCTTCCACCCTCTTGACAGAGTTTTCTATAGACAAAGGAATCATAATTAGATACTCTACAAATTATTACCCATAGGGAAATGGAGTGGCAGAATCAACTAATAAAAACCTAGTAAGGATATTGAAGAAAACGGTTGCAGATAACCAAAGGAATTGGCATAATTTAATCCACAATGCTTTATCGGTAGATAGAGTCACACCCAAGGAAGCTATAGGAAATTCCCCATACTTTCTAGTGCATGGACAAGAAGCAATTCTCCCGAACATGTTTTATCTTCCATCTCTTCAACTGGCCCAAGATTCTAGAGGACAACCTTCATTGGTCATTCAACAAAGAATTGACACTCTGCTCATGCTCGAAGAAGAAAGGGAAAAAGATAAGTCAAAATTCATATCCCACCAGTAGATCGTTAAAATATGGTATGACAAGCATAAGGTTAAAGAGAAGAAATTTGAAGTAGGAGACTTGGTCCTAAAATGGGACAGAGCAAAGGAGCCAAAGGCAAACATTCTAAGTTTCAGAATCTATTGCTTGGACCTTTCCAGGTGGCTGAGAAGATTGGGAATTAGCAACTAATGCGAGTTCAAAAGAGAATTTCCCCCTCAGGTATCTCAGGACATGCTTACCCGCCTTCCAAAAGAGCTTGGTAGGCTTAACCATTCCTTGACTCAACTGGTTAACCGCATACCAAATGTCTGGTCTCGTGTTTACTAGATACATTATCAAACCCACTAATTGTCGATAGATGGTAGCATCCACTACCTCTCCAGAAGTAGCATCCTCTTTCCTCCAGTTTCCTGGAAGAGGAGTATCCATGGGTTTGCATCCCTCAATGTGAAACTTACTCAGTATCTCCCTTGCATACTTTCCTTGAGACACAAAAAGTTCACCATCTCGCTGCCATATTTCCAATCCAAGGATATAGTGAAGAAGGCCCAAATCCTTCTTCTCAAACTCCTTTGCAAGGTCCTCCTTGCATGCGTGTATCTGCTGCTCATCACCAGTCAGTATTAAATCATCAACATAAAGAACAATGATTAAAATCTTACCCTCCACCACAATTTGGTATAGGTTTGCATCCGCTTCACTTTTGGTGAAGCCCAGTCCTGTGAAATAGTTGTCTATCTGAGTGTACCAAGCACGGCGTGCTTGTTTCAGCCCATACAGTACTCTCTTGAGCCTGCACACATGTGACTCCCTATCAAAGGTCTCAAAATGTTCTGCCTACTCAATGTACACTTCTTCCTCAATGATCTCATTGATAAATGTAGTTTTTACATCCATCTGATGAATGCACCAGCCCATCTGCGGTGAGAGTGCAAAGATGGATCTTATGGAAGAGTACCTTGTGACAGGTGCAAAGGTCTCATCATAATCTATCCCCTCTATCTGTGAGAATCCCTAGGCCACAAACCTGGCCTTGTATTTCTCAACACTCCCATCAGCAACTTTCTTTACCTTGTAAATCCACCTCGATCCTACCACTGATTTATCAATCGGTCTTGGGACAATTTCCCATGCACTATTTTTTACAATGGAGTCATACTCCTCCACCATAGAATCAACCCAAGTGGGATCCCGCACTACTTCCTGAAAGGAAGATGGTTCAATCACAATACATTTTCTCATGAGAGCCATGTATCCAGTAAATCGATCAGGAGACTGTCTCTGTCTGCGCTATGAAGTAGGGACTCCTACATTCTGTGCAACATCTAGTCTCAATATATAAGATTTTGTGGTTCTCTTTCTTCCATTTCTGATGGATGGATCTGCTTGAGTGGATTCCTCCACTCCATGAACCTCCTCATGTGGCTGATCCACATCTTGAGACTCATCCTTGGGAACCAACAGTTCCTCTTCTGCATGCAAGTCTAGCTCCCTCTCAAGCGACAACCACATGGATTTACCCTCATCAAATTTTATATCCCATCACATAACAGTCATCTTACTGTTAGGAAAATACACATGAGAATTATGGGGTGTTTTTGTGTACCCCACAAATATCCCAACTTTAGAAGTCGGTTCTAGCTTCTTCCTGGCATCCTTGGTCACATGCACATAAATAGATGAGCCAAAAATCTTAAAATGAGAAACATCAGGTTTCTTACTAGTGAAATCTTCTTCAGGTGTACTCATGCCAAGTACTCTATGAGGACAACAGTTTTGAACATAAACCACAGTATTGCATGCTTCTACCCACAAATTCATTGGTAGGCCCCGATCATGCAACATCGCCCATGCTGCACCCACGATCATTTTGTTCTTCCTCTCTGCGACCCCATTTTTCTGTGGGTTATGAGGCACTATGAGTTCTCTTTGAATTCCTTTTTTGCTGCAGAAGTCTTTGAATTCATTAGAGATGTATTCTCCACCATTATCACTCCTTAGAGCCTTCACTTTCTTCCCCGACTCTTTCTCCACCAATGCTTTAAACTCATAGAAGTTTGAGAATATTTGATCCTTCTTTTGCATGAAGAAGATCCAACATTTACGAGAAAAGTCATCAACAAAAATAATATAATACTTGTGTTTTGTTGTTGAAGCAACCGAGAATGGTCCACACACGTATGTGTGAATTCTCTCCAGGATCACTAAAGCACGGTTCTCCTTTTCATGAAAAGTGGACTTTACATACTTCCCCATGGTGCAACCCTTGCATTGATCTAACTGAGCAAGTGTTCCCATTGGAAGTCCAGTAGATATTTGTTGCATTATCTTCAAGGCTCCATGATGAAGATGGCCCAATCGCCTGTGCCATAATTCACCCTCGTCCCGTCACACCACTTTTTCTTCCTTTCCCATTATGGCAGCGCATCCATCGACCTCCATCATGTAGAGATTCTTAACTCGAATCCCTATCTTCTTGACTTGACCCGTTTCTTTATGTCGCAGGAAATATTTTCCATCACTGAAAATAACGTCATATCCTTTGTCCTCCAACATTGCAACTGAGACCAGGTTTTTCTTCAGACCTGGAACATGCATAAAAATTTTCAATTGAAATGGTTTACCTGACTCCCTCTGAAAGGTAATGGTACCAATGTCAATCGCACTGTATCATCCATCGTCTCCCATCTCAATATTCATTTTGAGATCTTTCTCCTCCAAGTCACTAAAAGACTCTCTATCTCCCGTCATGTGGAAGGAAGCACCACTATCCAAATACCACACCGATCCCAATAAACTTGATGCCATGCATGCGATCAAAGACAAGCCAAGTTCAAATTGCAAGACAAGGACCTCACCAGTTGTAGCTCCAACAACCTTCTTGTTCTTCCTCTTCAATGGACAATTAGTAGCGAGATGCCCATGTTCGTGACAGTGAAAACACTTCACTTTGGAAAAATCCATCTTCTTGACTTTAGGCTCGGATTTTGAATGGAATTTCTTCCCCTTTCCTCTCCTTGCCTTAGCAGCTAAAGAAAAATACTCTTCATCCTCATGCTTTGATGAAGATCCATCTTTGGTGCTTCACCTGAACTCCTCCTGCACTAGATACGACCATAGTCATTCCCAATCTGGCAATTTTTCCCTTCCATTTACAGAGTCTTGATAACTATGCCAACTCTTGGGAAGTCCTAGGAGTGCCAAGTTCACCAAATTATCATCAATGACTGTCATTCCCACACTCCCCATCTCATCCCTACATTGGACAAACTTTGTGAGATATTTTGGAATGGAGTCGCCCTTTTCCATCTTGATCTTCCTGAGTTTATCTTTGAGTGCCAGTTTCCTATGGTCGCTGCTGTTTTGGAATAGATCCATCAAAACTTTCCACATTGCATGTGGTGTGGCTTTCCCATGGAGAATTGATACAATGTGGTCTCATACTCCCTCCAACAGAATCCTCCTCGCCTTTGACACTTTCTTTTTCCATGCATCAAGATTTGCAGTGTCTGTAGCAACTGGCTTAGGAACATCTCTGTCAATGAAATCCTTCAAGCCATTGTCTTTGAGTACTGCCTCCATCATTTCCTTCCAAGAATGTAGTTCAATCTACCCTCGAGTGCATACTCCAACCTCAATCCATTGAAATCCATTTCGATCTTGAATCAACTGTAGCACCAAGAAAAGTCTTTTTGCAAATTCAAATTCTATCTAATCACAAACTCAACTTCTGCAATCCCTCTTGCTCGTTCCAGTCTCACGCTGAACCCCCGTGACCACTTTTAACCTAGATTGCAGACCTTACAATCATTTCCGCACCTCCCAAGTTATTTGACTGTGGGATTTCCGCACTGTAATGCACAGTGGCTCACAGAAATCTCTAGTGATTTCTGCACTGTGATGCACAGTGGCCTACGAAAAGTACGCACCCTACGACTGTTTAGGGCGCGAAAATGTCTAGGGATTTTTTCACTGTAATTCACAGTGGCCCGCGGAAATGTTCAGTAACTTTTATGTGCAGACCAGTCAGTAGTACGTTGCCGCACCCTACTAGAGGAGGGACCCACGGAAATCTTGAAAGTTACACACCTCACTTTCGTGGCTCTGATACCATGTAAAACTTTCAATACCAATTAAGTATTGCCCGGATTCTCCTGATATAACAAGTATTTATCGCTTGTTAAATACATAATCGCTTCTACTAATATTCTTGTGGAATTTAAACCACAATCGACAATGCAATATCAAGAAAAAGAATCAATCAAACATAACACAGATGTTTTATTGGGAAAGCATAAAGCTAAAAACCCCACTATCATATATTTTGTATATCATGGATCATGAAACAATCTCATACAAAAATATAATCCAAGATCTCTCAATACAATACAATCGTCTCACACTATCATACAAAAATCAACAAATACATGTGCCAATTCTCTATGTCCAGAGAGTTTGCCTCCTCTGCACAATCCCTGCAATGGATGAATAAAAATTCTCTACACTAGACTGCACATGCTCATGGGAATATCCACTGTGTGTGTGATTGCATGAGTGCACTTCACTCAAATCACAACTGATAGCCAATCTATCCCTTTCACCTGTTATCTCAAAAGGTTCTCCACTGGATCTAACATGCATGTAGTTAACAGTGGTAAATCTTCAGTTTCATGTCAGATCACTGATTGTGAATTAATTAATAATTAATTCACTGAACTCTCACTAGTGCAAGTTTAGTTACAACTAGTACAACTGAGCTTAACTCACTTAACTGAGTTAAACTACTTTACAACTCACATAACTACACTAATAATTCTGTTACAACTCCAAATCACTCATTTATAAATGAGATAATAGATTAATATTTATTGTCCAATTTATTTAAGGGAAAAATAAATTAGACACACATTTCTTGTTGACTTTTCAACATTTTGATCCAATATCGCTCTGTATGATGGCCCTAAAGGATTGTTTCATTTGTAGGAGCAATGCCTCCAAGAAAACCAACCACCAGGAAATATCCAAGAGCGTCGAAGCTAAAGGAACCAGATGTGGGAGAAAGTTCTTCCCCAGCGGTCGCAAAACAACTGGAATTTACTCCAAAATTGGTACCCGTCATCAAGACATCCACCAAGAAGGTTTTCATTCAGCCTCCAACCTTTGGAGACATAGAGGTGAGCATAGGGACCTAAGGTTGTATTCCCGCACTGGGGAGAACTCTTCCAGAAGATCAAGTGAGAATAATTTCCCGAGTATACTCCGCACAATGACCCTGATATGAGAAGGCTTGACGATGAAGTTTTTCTCAATATCTGAAGATAGTACCTTCACATGGTAGCGAGAAGAACTCCAGTTTTTCCCTGCATGAAACTCCTAAAATGGCTTATCGACCACACAAACACACACAGATGTATGATTAATGACGACAATGGTGATTTTGTCAGGGTTTTCCTTCCAGTGGAGGTGTAGAATTACTACAAGCTCAGAGACCCAGATGAGCGAATGAACAACGGTTTTGTTGTGAGATTCTATGAGAAACACGACACCAGCAAGGTGATGGCTTCATGGTGGCGAGAGGATAAAAAGTTCACCAATCAGACCTCCGACTAGTACCCGACGACCAACTTAAGAGAACCATATATATACCTAATGGCCCTCATTTGTCCTTTGTATGGGGAGAAGGATTGTTCCAGGTTTTCAGAGGCATGGATGCCTCTAGCTTACACTATAGCCGATTCAGGGAGGGTTTTTAACTGGGGTGCCATTATTTCAAAGAAGTTGAGCATTTTCACTCAACGGGCCCAGACTCAGAAAGAGGGAGAAACCCCATCCTTCTATATGGCTTCTTATTTATTAGACGTCATTTGTGCCAGAAATGCCTTTGTCGGAATGAACTTGAGCTGGAATTCCTCAGAACTCTCAATCCATGTATATTTAGGCATATTGTGGGAGAACAAGTACAAGAAATATTACTCTCTCATCTGCGATCAATTTATCACATGTATTCATTTTATGTTGATCAAGAAAGAGTGCCCAAGACTGTCAGATGTGGCCAAAAAGATGATGTCAAAGGTTGGCCACTGGTATCTGGATGAGAAAGATACCTACATCGGGGTTTTCAAAGCCACCAGAGAACTACACCTATTTCCTGTGTATGTCCCTGATCGACTAGTAGTAGTGGAAATCTCTTATCAGACCATCCTGCAAGGTTACAATGCTACTCTGGTAAAAGATAAGAAGCGGGCATTCATACCTTATGGATTTCACATAGGTTTCTACATGGTAAAAGACACCGCTCAATCCAAGCAGGAAGGGTTAAGCCAATTGGAGTTCTGATTCCAAACTGGTCGTTTCCGCAAGCATGACCCAAAGGTTCTGGTCCTAAAGCATGCATCGCAAGTATCGTCCTATTGGGCATACACCCATGACAGATTTGAAGATGAAATATTCACCAAAAATGCTCATGACTGGGATTAGGTGATGGAAAGGATGGTTGACCCTAAGGAAACCAGGTTCAAGGCCATGAGTTGGGATGAGCAAGCGACAGTACTAGAACAATCGGCTCAATAGGTCCTCAGGGCCAAAGAAGAAAGGATAGCATTTGAAGCAGTTGAAGCAACAAAAGCCCCCTTGATAGCCCCAATGCAAGGTAGAGATATCCATTTTATATAGGATGCACGGGAAAGGGGACTATTCATGTTAGAACAAGCATAGTGGGTGCTTGATCAACTAAAAGATGAACCAGACCTATCAGAAATGATAGGATAAACTGTTGATAACCCAGAGAGAAGCCAGGTGGGTACTATCAGCCCCAAATTTATAGATGTTGATGAACTTTCCGGTTTCGATGACCTAGAATTCACAATTCCACCACCTAGATCAACAACAAGTGTTTCGACTCATCCATAAATAGTTTGGGTACCAGTAGAAGCAAGCGCGTCAAACCCCTTGAGTGAGTTTATAAAGATATATGATGATGATGAGAGGCTGGAGATATTTCTCGGGACCCATGTGCATATTGAGGAATAAAAGGGACCTAAGAAGACATCTTCTCTTGTCCCCGAGAACCAAATCAAGGAGGTCCCACCAAAAGAAAAGGAAGACGAGAGTGTCTTAGACACTAAAGTGCCTGATGCGTCGTAGACTCAAGCAAGCAGTTTGGAAGACCAACTGGGGTCGGACGAGCCAGAGATTGGAGCACCGCAACAGGAGATCGATGTTTCAATGGTCAATGAACAAGTAAGTATCAAGTCTATTTCTGACACCTCTATTTTAATCGTCGCTCAAAACCCTGATGAGTGCCAGACAAAAGCTAGGCTTTCAGAGCATAATGAGGAAGTTCAAGAACCCTATCTTGAATGAATTTACACCACCAGAAGTTTTGGAAATACACTCACATGGGGGGATCAGCAGATTCTCGAACTTGTGGACGAGGTAGCCGATATACATGTGATCACCTATGATCGAAAAAGGAAGGACATCATCCAAAGAACCACAAATGAGAGGAGGATCATGTTAGATCTCTCCATCCTCATCACTACAAAGGAAAATTTGATAAACATAGAAGATGCTAGAACATCTAATCTTATTGACGTGGGAATGACAATCTCAGATGCCACCCTGGACAGAGCTAAACGGGATGAAAAAGAGCTGGTCGTCGCCCTAAAAGAACTAGAACATTTGTACCATCTGGCTAAGTACTATCAGGACACCACTTAGGTCATGGTGTACTTGAGGAGAGAATTCAAGGAGGCCTATAGCAAGTTCACAAATGAGCAACACCTTTTCACTGTGAAGATAGGCGAGCTCCAGGAAGATACTCTCATGGCACTCACGAAGTGAAAGGATATGGAGCGGTGGTATGAAAAGGAACAACAAGCTGTAGAGTGAATCGACTACATTGGTACAGTCCAACAGGTCCAAGAGAAAGAAGAACACGACATTCGGGTGTTGAACAAAATCAGTCTGGATTGCATAGAAAATTTGGCCGAATATTAGGAAAGAATGTCTCAGGAACCGCACCGAGAAATTCAAGTGAAATGGGCCAAATGCGAGAAACATTGGGGTAAGATCAATAAGTCTATGAAACATATCGGACTGCCCAAGTTCAGCACACCCAACGACTTCGACGACTTGCACGACATAGTCAAATCACACACCAAGCAAGATTTGTTATGGGTCGAAGAGCTAGCGAAGATGACCGACACAATGTCAGGACAGGTGCAACAATTTATGGAACACCCGATAAGAGCTCAGGATGTCCTACAACAATTAACCGTCAATCTGGTGAAATATCGAGCACATGCAGTAAAGATCAGAGATATTTGCGTCGCTCCGATGGAACAACACAAATTTCCATACTCCCACACCTACGAGGATTTGTTCATTAGTTGGTAGGAGTATGAGAAAATTCACCCTTTCAAAGTAATATCTTGAGATGACTGTTGGAAAAATGTTAGGAGAGAACGCCACGTGGCAAATTCTGTTTTGTTTAAACTGCACTTTAGCTATTATTTTTAGTTAATTTTATGTTATAATTAAGAGAATCGACTGATTAGTTAAGGGTCGATGGTTGTTGCAAGAAACTCTCCTTTCCTAGTTTGTTAAGAATTATTTTTGAGATACCCATAATTGAGAGGTCCTTCTAGACCAAATACAAGTTATATTTTCATCAAATGCATGTGTGATTGGGAATAGAGAAGAACTATTTCCTATCTTGTCTCATGAATGGATGTTGTAACAAGTAAGAGCTATTAAATCTATTGTTAAGTTATCTGATGCAATGCTTTACAGTTCTTTTCTTTAATGATGAAGATGAATCATTGTGTTATTAAGTGATGGATGATTAGAGTAGGTGAATTAATTTGCTTGTCATTATCCTATTGCATATGTGTGTGTTTTTTTGATAATTAGTATCTCAGACAGTAATTGGATGCTCACATGATTAACGTATTAGTACTAGGCTCGTGGTATAAAATTGTTGTATGCATGCTTGAGTAGCAGGTTATCCCAAGCTCAGCCTCTTCTCTAGTAGTTAAACTTAATCTTGTTTGTTTCCAAGTTGGTTTATATCGGATTTCATCTTATATCGGTCCCACCTAAGAGAAAATACAAAAAGCGAAAGTTCAAATTGAAGGAGACTCCTTCGCAAGAAAACATAAATCCAATCGATTAAACTGGCCGGATCATAAAATCTGGAGAACCATTCCACTTTTAAACGTTGCAGAGTCTAATTGGGCCTCAGTGGCGGGTTTGGTTCCTGTTGTTGAACTAAAGGGATTTAGGACCCATCAACACGTTCATCACTTTAGAAATATCTTTGAAAGGTGCATAATATATGGAATATCTCTCAATCCTAGGAAATCTATTTTTGTTGTAAATAAAGGGAAACTTTTGGGATTTGTGGTATCCAAGGATGGGATAATGATAGAACCTAAAATAATTGAGGATATTTCTAAAATCCCATTTCCCCACATCAAGGATTCCATGCAATCCTTTCTTGGAAAAATGAACTTTGTGAGAAGATTCATCCCCATCTTTTTTGAAACTATCAAACCTCTCCAAGAAATGATAAAGAAAAATGCTAATTTTAAATCGGGCCTCGGTGAAAATGAATCATTTATAAGGATCGAAGAGGAAATAGAAAAATCTCCATCATTATTAAGTCTGGACTTCTACAAAGATTTTATTCTTTACACTTTTGCCTCTAATATTACATTTGCAATAGTCCTCACCAGAAGAATGATGAGGGGAATGCGTTCCCAATTTATTTTATGAGTTCAGGACTATAGGGAGCAGAGCTTGACAATTTGGAAGTAGTCAAACAAACCTATGTTGTCTTCAAGTTAGTTAATCACTTCAGACCATATCTGTTGAAATTCAAAACCAAAGTAATGGTACCATACCCTGTTGTTAGGAACCTTTTGGTTCAAAAATATTTAGGAGAAAAGAGAGAAAATTGGATGAAAAACCCACAAGAATACGACCTCGATATTAGACCTACAAAGATTTTCAAGGGGCAAGGACTCTGTAAGTTGGTAGTTTAAACAAATGGAAGTGGAGATGGTGAAGATAAAATTTACAAGGAAGAAAACCTACTTGAAGAAGATCTATGCTACATCATTGTCACCACTAATCCATGGCACTATGAAATGAACCTAAAAGAAAGAAAGCCCTCATAATTAAATCTTTCCAATATTAACTTGTTAAAGGGGTTCTATTCAGAAATAACTATGATGACATCCTCTTGTGATGCCTAGAGAAAGTTGATGCAAAAAAGGTCTTAGAAGAATTACATTTTGGCCCAACTAGAGGACATTTGGGGGGAGATACCACAACACACAAAATTATCAGGGTGGATTATTATTGGCCAACCATGTTTAGATATGCTCATGCATATGCAAGGAAATGTAAAGAATGTCATAAATCGGATGAAAAGGAGAATAAACTTGCATTCCCCCTTCAACATGTCTCACTTGAATAACCATTTCATAAGTGGGTTTATATATAATTGGAGAAATTAATCCCAACTCACCCCAGCTCCACATGTACATTTTGACTGCAACATAATATTTTACACAATGGAGAGAAGAAATACCTCTCAAAGTGGTAGATGAAAAGCATTTGATATCCTTCCTTGAATCTCACATTGTAACTAGGTTTGGTGTTTGATAATGATGAGTACTTTTCTTCATTAAAACTAACTGAATATTCTCTTGAAAAGAACATCAAAATGAAATATGAAACAAATTATTATCCCCAAGGAAATGGTCTAGCAAAATCCACTAAAACAAATCTGATTAAAATTCTTAAAAACATTGTAACAAACCATTAGATGAACTCACATTCAACCCTACCAAATTCCCTATGGGATGACAGGGTAACACCCAAATCTTCCCTAGGGAGCTCTCCTTTCTTCCTAGTACAAGGATAAGAATCTATTTTTCCAACTCGTGCTTTCCTTCCTTCTCTACAATTGTCGCAGACTATTCAAGAAGAGGAATGTCCCATCATGCAACAAAGACTAAATACTCTCCTCAATCTAGAAGAATAAGGAGAAAAATCCAAAATAAAATTAACTCAACATCAAGAATTGATAAATCATTGGTGTGATAAAACCTTTGTCGATAGTAAGGATTTCCAAGAGGGAGAACTAGTTCTCAAGTGGGACAAAGCCAATGAAATGAAAGGAAAACACAAAAAGTTCCAACAAGTGCAGCTAGGCCCATATCAGATTCATGAAAATATTGGTTCGAGAACCATCATACTTAGGACATTAGAAGGGGAGATCGAGGAGCTCCCTATCAATGTTTAGATTCTAAAGAAATATTTCTCTTGATCACTTGTGGTGATCTAGCTTTGTACATACTAGGTCTCTTTGATTTATCATTTTCCTTCAAGTACTTTTGTATTCCATTTAGAATTAGGATGTACATCTATTTTAATCCTTTTGATTAGTTTTTATTTTGTTTTGTATTTCATTTTCCTAATAAGGCAATTGGTAATTAATTCTCTCTATTCATGTGTAACTTTCGATCAAGCACTAAGACTACACATTGAATTAAATTCATGTTCCTTTGTAAGTTATTCGAGTCATCATACATGAGAAAAAAACCCCGCACAGATTAAACAAGACTCATGGAACACAGGAACTGGTGAGACTAACAAAATTTTATTGGTCCTTATCAGTCTTGAGGTAACCCAAGGTTGTGATAATTAAAGTCGGTCTGGTTATTTCTGTAAATATGATCCTATGCATGTTTGATCACTCTCATGCTAAGTTTGTGGGATTTAAAAGTGAGGATAAGTTTACAACCAAAGGTGTCCTTTGAGGAATATCTGTGAGAATTTTCCACTCCACATAAACACGGTGATAATTTTCGAAATTTCCCTGGGCAGCCCCATAAGGTAAAAAGCACTAACTTGGTCATCATATCAAAGAAACTCTCGTATCACCCCGCTTCCTTAACACCCAATTTGCAAAATCAATTCATGTATTACAAATCTATAAGGGTGAATCTAAAGAAATAATTTGATGGAAGTTTAAAGAACTATAAAATTGTGTGGTAAGTACAAGTAAACCCATTGGGGCTATGGACGTTCGTTGGCAGCGGGGACATGCTTGTATGATACCAAGGAAAAATTTTCAAGGCTATGGATCTTCTCTAGCAGTGATGCAATACCTGGAGAAGAGAGACAAGGAAACCACATCAACATATATTCAATCACAAACACCCCTTTGTGGTGTCACACCCTCTTGAGGTTCATGCACATTTTTTGAAATTAAAAGATTCAAATTCATTCAGTTTCACAAAAAATTACTCAAGGGAACATCTATAGGCTATTATAAATATCTTGTCTTTCAATAATAATATATAGATGGTGTGGCATCCACGATACATACACACCTACAATTTATACAGATCAATACCTAAAGAACTATCACTTCCTCAAGGTGCATCTTAAGACAAAGATAATTGGTTCTTCCCAGTAAGTTTCCATTCGTTGTGCCCCCCACAACTACCCATTGAAATTCCTCGTTCCAAGGAATTCCAATGGTTACCCCTTACAAAATATTTTTTGGGTAAGATCTTTCTGAGGAGGTGCTTCATGAGCAACCTTTTCCCAAAAACTCATGTTTCCGAAGATATTTTTTCCAAAGAGTTTCTTCTGAAACACATTAATGGTGATGTATAACAGCCCTAGTCACATATTAGACTCGTGTGAAGCATTCAATACAGATTTTGTGGAGTAAATAGGAAATTTAAAACCTAATCTAGGATAAATTACATGATTATTGTCATTTGTTTCGAGCATTTTGAAGTGTGTCTGAATTGTTAGTTTTCTTCTGCACGGTTGAATATTTTTTCACACAGGTTACACTTTAGCCTAATACGTTGTTGCAACAAATACCCATTATTATCCTCTTATACTTGCATTGTTTCCAATTTTTTAGTATGTATAAATCTCACGCTACGAAAGCTACAGTGAAAAAGGGCAGGGGAGCCATGGAAACCCCGTTGATGCAAGGAAATTCTCCTAACACTTTATCACTAACAAATACCAACTATCACGATGCTCTATATGGCTACCTTACTTGAATCCAATTGTATGAGATGTTTGTAAAGGAATACGTTCCACCAAAAGATGAAAACTTAAATGTGTATCAGAATATCTGGGCAAGTGGACTGTATGTTATAACATCCAGACCTACTCTCATGTCGTATAATGACACAAAGAAGTGGGAATTTTCTCATTTGGATAAAGAGACCTGCATTGTATTGGATGAAAAAAATCATTGCATAGAATCATTAAAGACAAAATACATTCATGTTTGATATAATATTCCTAATCCAATATTGCCCATGGATGTAGAATTGCTAGATAAATTCAATGATGAACACGAACATGTAGAGGAAGTGATATTTCAAGAAAGGTGGTAGGACATAACACCTTTTGCACCAAAGGGAAGAAAAGAAACAAGAATAAGAAAAAAATAAAAGAGAGGTAGAAGAGGCAAAGAAGAAATAAGCAGAGGAGATCAAGAGGAAAGAACATGAAATAATTGTTGCAAAGAGATTAAGAGAAGAACAAGAGAAAGCTACCCTATTGAGCTCGTTCCAAAAGATTCATGTACCAGAAATGCCTATAGACACTGGAACCCCATTAAATGTTATACCAATGGGTATAGATAGCACTATTAAAGATGTGGTGGTATTTGAGGAAACTTTACCAGATGTAGGGACATATTTCTACAACAAAGCTAAAAGGAGAATAGCCACTGGGGCTAATAAATGCCAAAGGATACTGGAAGAACCCCCACAGAAACAAATCAAAAAACTTGCAAGAATACGACCTCGATATTATACCTACAAATATTGTTAAGGGGCAGGGACTCTGTAAGTTGGTAGTTTAAACAAATGGAAGTGAAGATGGTGAAGATAAAATTTACAAGGAAGAAAACCTACTTGAAGAAGATATATGGTACATCATTGTCACCACTGATCCATGGCACTATGAAATGAACCTAAAAGAAAGAGAGCCCTCATAATTAAATCTTTCCAATATTAACTTGTTAAAGGGATTCTATTAAAAAATAACTATGATGACATCCTCTTGTGATGCCTAGAGAAAGTTGATGCAAAAAAGGTCTTAGAAGAATTACATTTTGGCCCAACTAGAGGACATTTGGGGGAAGATACCACAACACACAAAATTATCAGGGCGGATTATTATTGGCCCACCATGTTTAGATATGATCATGCATATGAAAGGAAATGTAAAGAATGTCAAAAATTGGATGAAAAGGAGAATATACTTGCATTCCCCCTTCAACATGTCTCAGTTGAATAGCCATTTCAGAAGTGGGTTTATATATAATTGGAGAAATTAATCCCAACTCACCCCAGCTCCACATGTACATTTTGATTGCAACATAATATTTTACATGATGGACAGAAGAAATACCTCTCAAAGTGGTAGATGAAAAGCATTTGATATCCTTCCTTGAATCTCACATTGTAACCAGGTTTTGTGTTTGATAATGATAAGTACTTTTCTTCATTAAAACTAACTGAATATGCTCTTGAAAGGAACATCAAAATGAAATATGCAACAAATTATTATCCCCAAGGAAATGGTCTAGCAAAATCCACTAAAACAAATCCGACTAAAACTCTTAAAAACATTGTAACAAACCATTAGAGGAACTCGCATTCAACCGTACCAGATTCCCTATGGGATGATAGGGTAACACCCAAATATTCCCTAGGGAGCTCTCCTTTCTTCCTAGTACATGGATAAGAAATTTATTTTTCCAACTCATGCTTTCCTTCCTTCTCTACAATTTTCGCAGACTATCCAAGAAGAGGAATGCCCCATCATGCAACAAAGACTAAATACTCTCCTCAATCTAGAAGAATAAAGATAAAAATCCAAAAGAAAATTAACTCAAGATCAAGAATTGATAAATCATTGGTTTGATAAAACCTTTGTCGATAGTAAGGATTTTCAAGAGGGAGAACTAGTTCTCAAGTGGGACAAAGCCAATGAAATGAAAGGAAAACACAATAAGCTCCAAAAATTGTGGCTAGGCCCATATCATATTCATGAAAATATTGGTTCGGGAACCTTCATACTTAAGACATTGGAAGGGGAGATCGAGGAGCTCCCTATCAATGTTTAGATTCTCAAGAAATATTTCTCTTGATCACTTATGGTGATATATCTTTGTACATACTAGGTCTCTTTGATTTATCATTTTATTTCAAGTCCTTTTGTATTCCATTTAGAATTAGGATGTACAGTTATGTTAATCCTTTTGATTAGTTTTTATTTTATTTTGTATTTCATTTTCCTAATAAGGCAATTGGTAATTAATTCTCGCTATTCATGTGTAACTTCCGATCAAGCACTAAGACTACACATTGAATTAAATTCATGATCCTTTGTAAGTTATTCGAGTGATCATACATGAGAAACAAACCCCGCACAAATTAAACAAGACTCATGGAACACAGGAACTAGTGAGACTAATTTTTTTTTATTGGTCCTTATCAGTCTTGAGGTAACCCAAGGTTGTGATAATTAAAGTCGACCTAGTTATTTCTGTAAATATGATCTTATGCATGTTTGATCACTCTCATGCTAAGTTTGTGGGATTTAAAAGTGAGGATAAGTTTACAACCAAAGGTATCGTTTGAGGAATATCTGTGAGATTTTTCCACTCCACATAAACACGGTGATAATTTTTGAAATTTCCCTAGGCAACCCCATAAGATAAAAAGTACTAAATTGGCCATCATATCAAAGAAACTCTCGTATCACCCCGCTTCCTTAACACCCAATTTGCAAAATCAATTCATATATTACAAATCTATAAGGGTGAATCTAAAGAAATAATTTGATGGAAGTTTAAAGAACTATAAAATTGTGTGGGAAGTACAAGTAAACCCATTGGGGCTATGGACGTTCATTGGCAGCAGGGACATGCTTGTATGATACCAAGGAAAAATTTTCAAGGCTATGGATCTTCTCTAGCAGTGACACAATACCTGGAGAAGAGAAACGAGGAAACCGCATCGACATATATTCAATCACAAATGCCCCTTTGTGGTGTCACACCCTCTCAAGGTTCATGCACATTTTTTGAAATTAAAAGAATCAAATTCATTCGGTTTCACAAAAAATTACTCAAGGGAACATATATAGGCTATTATAAATATCCTGTCTTTCAATAATAAAATATAGATGGTGTGGGATCCACGATACATACACACCTGCAATTTATATAGATCAGGATCTAAAGAACTATCACTTCCTCAAGGTACATCTTAATACAAAGATAATTGGTTCTTCCCAGTAAGTTTCCATTCGTTGTGCCCCCCACAGCTACCCATTGAAATTCCTCATTCCAAGGAATTCCAATGGGTACCCCTTACAAAATATTTTATGGGTAAGATCTTTCTGAGGAGGTGCTTCATGAGCAAACTTTTCCCAAAAACTCATGTTTCCGAAAATATTTTTTCCAAAGAGTTTCTTCTGAAACACATTAATGGTGATGTATAATAGCCCTAGTCACATATTAGACTCGTGTGAAGCATTCAATACAGATTTTGTGGAGTAAATAGGAAATTTAAAACCTAATCTAGGATAAATTACATGATCATTGTCATTTGTTTCAAGCATTTTGAAGAGTGTCTGAATTGTTAGTTTTCGTCTACACGGTTGAATATTTTTTCACATAGGTTACACTTCAGCCTGATATGTTGTTGCAACAAATACCCATTGTTATCCTCTTATACTTGCATTGTTTCCAATTTTTTAGTATGTATAAATCTCACGCTACGAAATATACAGTGAAAAGGGGTAGGGGAGCCATGGAAAACCCATTGATGCAAGGAAATTCTCCTGACACTTTAACACTAACAAATACCAACTATCATGATGCTCTATATGGCTACCTTACTTGAATCCAAATGTGTGAGATGTTTGTAAAGGAATACTTTCCACCGGAAGATGAAAACTTAAATGTGTATCAGAATATCTGGGCAAGTGTACCGTATGTTATAACATCCAGAGCTACTCTCATGTCGTATAATGACACAAAGAAGTGGGAATTTTCTCATTTGGATAAAGAGACCTGCATTGTATTGGATGAACAAAATCATCACATAGAATTATTGAAGAAAAAATAAATTCATGTTTGATATAATATTCCTAAGCCAATATCGCTCATGGATGTAGAATTGCTAGATAAATTCAATGATGAACATGAAGA
Organism: Picea engelmannii; assembly: GCA_009831015.1. Classification (NCBI taxonomy): domain Eukaryota; kingdom Viridiplantae; phylum Streptophyta; class Pinopsida; order Pinales; family Pinaceae; genus Picea; species Picea engelmannii. Next base: position 174,267 of record ML802919.1, read on the forward strand.
TGTAGAGGAAGTGATATTTCAAGAAAGGTGGTAGGACAGAACACCTTTTGCACCAAAGGGAAGCAAATTGTTTATGATCCACAACATGAATGAACCCTATAGGTTTTTATCCACCATGTTATGAATATTATATGGCGAGGAGAACATCATACATATCAATAGAGAATGGACCCTAATGGCACACTATGTAGCAGAGAAAGGGAATATATTCAATTGGGTTCACTTGTTCTCCATCAACATTTTCAAAACAATAAGGAGATCACCAACACTAAAAACCCCATGTTTTTTCATGGCTTCTTATTTGATAGATGCTACATGTGTTGCACAGTGTTGTTCAGGTATGGGATGGTAGCGGAACCCTAGTTTATTCCCAATTCATGTTTATTGTTTTCAATTGTGGGAGGACCACTATAAAAAACATCTTTATGACATTTGTGAGCATTTCTTAGTACCCTTGTATGCTCTAATTTATAAACAACACCCCCTAAGAATATCAACATAAACTATGAAGGATAATAAAGAAATTAGGGATTGGTACATTGGGACACACTATGGATACATTGGGATTTATGGTAGCACAAGTGATTCTCATCTTCTTCCTAAGTGCATACCCAAAAAATTATTGATTAGAGAGATAGAAAACCAAGCGGTGGAGGATGTGTCATTGGGAAAAATACCCTACGGACTAGCAAACTAGGGTCAGACTTGCATGCAGATTTTGACTGTAAAGAAATTACTTTTTAACGTACCACCCAAAACTTAAACCCCTCTTTCACAATACATGAATGGAAAGGAACTACTAACCTTTTTACTAATGTTTGGTGTAGATCCTCCATTGCACTTTGCCCGCTTGCTTGCTCTGCTCCTTCCAAAGATAATCCTGCAATCAAGACAAACCACTACGCATGCATGCTACTTTTCTACTTGAGGGTTAGAAATTAAGCACAAATTAAACAAATCATAGATAACTCATGCATTGGGACGGGAAAAGTATTCTTTTATTATTTTCAAAATGAATCAACTTACAATCAAAGTCGAGACCGTCCACCGCTCCTTGATCCTGATCCTAGGCTCCTCCTCTTCTTTTGTCCTCCAACTGCTTTGCGTTAATTCTCCTTAGGCTTGAGGAAAGGCTAAAGGGTTGGGACAATGGATTCGGCAAATGGGCAGAGTTTCTTTGCTATAATTGTTCCTCCTCCAAATGGTACCCCTACCCCTTCTTTTATAGGCTAGAAGGAGCTAGTGTTTTGGACGAACTCTCAGCCATGCATGGCCGGGAGTTTCAGTTAACTGACCCATAGCTTTTTGTCCCGTCAACAAATTTCCTATTTTTGTGTTTTGTTAGGTACACGCGGGCTGTAGTAGGCCTGCCAGCGTGTACACGCGTGCAGTAGTGGGTTAGGGCACGTGGGCCTTGACCCAAGAGGATTTTCAAGAGTTTGTTTAGCATATTTTTGGCAAGGAAAGGATATGAGTTGGCCTGATGCCAGGTAAGCATGTGTGGTTCAATTTAGGGTTATAACAGGATGGCGTCACAACTGTATTATCCATGAATTTGGAGAGATATTTTCAATATTGTTTATAAATATAGGGGCACAACCCTAAAAAAATCCCCCCCATGCCAAAAATGAAGTAGAAGCCTTGAAATAATTACTTTTTTGTGTAGGGAAACCTAGCCAATGTCATCCTAAGGGAACAATGTTGAGTCATAGTTATGACATTTGTGAGCATTTCTTAGTACCCTTGTATGCTCTAATTTATAAACAACACCCCCTAAGAATATCAACAGAAGCTATGCAGGATAATAAAGAAATTGGGGATTGGTACATTGGGACACACTATGGATACATTGGGATTTATGGTAGCACAAGTGATTCTCATCTTCCTCCTAAGTGCATACCCAAAAAAATATTGATTAGAGAGATAGAAAACCAAGCAATGGAGGATGGGGTCACAATTGTATTATCCATGAATTTGGAGAGATATTTTTGAGATTCTTTATAAATATAGGGGAACAACCCTAAAAAAATCCCCCCCATGCCAAAAATGAAGTAGAAACCTTGAAATAATTAATTTTTTGTGTAGGGAAACCTAGCCAGTGTGATCCTAAGGGAACAATGTTGAATCATCTAAAATCTGTAGGTTTAGTGAATCACATGTATCATGAAGAAGAACCCCGAGAAGATATTTTCAGGAGGGATGTGCCTTTTGAGGAGGCCCTATTGAAAACCAGAGATGAAAAAGAAAAAGAAGTAATGAGATTGTTAGATGAAGATAAGGGGAAATAAATGAAGTAACAATGGGAAGCATTAAAAACCCAATATATTATCCAAGAAGAGGCCAGAAGAAAATCCCAAGAAGAAAAATAAAAAGAATAGTACAAGAAGGCCATAGAGGCCAATGAGAACTACAAGAAAAATCACCTAGAGAAGGAGAAAGCAGAGATAGAGAAGGAAAAGAAACAAGAAGAAGAAAAAAATAAAAGAGTGGTAGAAGAGGCAAAGAAGAAATAAGCAGAGGAGATCAAGAGGAAATAACATGAAATAATTGTTGCAAAGAGATTAAGAGAAGAACAAGAGAAAGCTACATTATTGAGCTCATTCCAAAAAATTCATGTACCGGAAATGCCTATAGACATTGGAACCCCATTAAATGTTATACCAATGGGTATAGATAGCACTATTAAAGATGTGGTGGTATTTGAGGAAACTTTACCAGATGTAGGGACATATTTCTACAACAAAGCTAAAAGGAGAATAGCCACTAGGGATAATAAATGCCAAAGGCTACTGGAAGAACCCCCATAGAAATAAATCAAAAGGAAAGGTCCATTTCATGGCCTTTAGGAAGTGACCCTAAGGAAAATTTCATTGAAGCAACTCATGCCCTACATGCTTTTGCAGGGGATAATTTCAATACAATGGGAAAATTGATTGCGGCTTTATATCAATGTAGACTTTAGATATCCTCATTAGAAGAGAAGTTGAAGAAACAGAGGGATCATATGGGAATAGATTTTGCATAGGAGATTAAAGACAATGAATAATTGCACAATGTTAAAATTAATGACCTAAAAAACAAGTACTCATAAGAAATAGGAAAAATGAGAAAAGACTATCAAGAATAGGTTGACATTTCAAGAAGGAAGAAATAGAGTTTCCTAGAATTGGAGGCCAAATTGCAACAAATGAATATCAAAATGGAAGAAAATAACTAGGAGGTGAATGTTATGAATATTGTGTGAGAGAGAGAAACAAAGGTAAATGAAGAGTTTAGGGAACCACAATCACAATTTTTCCATACATTAGATTATATTCAGAGGCATTATGATAACCTAGTGATGTTGCAAGAACAAGTTGATGAATAGAGGAACCAATACAATGAGGCTCAATGTGCATTTGTGATCCAGGAGGATCCAGGAATGCTCACAAAGGTCCAGGATGATCTGAAACACTCACAGAGGTCTAGGAGGATCCATAAAACCTAAAAAAACTGACCATATCAAATTCTCTATAAAACTACATCATTGATTAGAGCTCGTCGATAGCTTTCCAATAGTGTAAAAATATCCTCAAATGAAGTTCATATGCAAAAGTTATGGATGGTCAAAGTTCAAGTCAAAAAACAAGAAAAAGTCAAAGTCAAAGGTGTCAAGGTGACACATGTCACCACTGCAAGAGTGACAAATGGCATGACCATACAGATCATACAATGCTGACGTGGTGACCTCACATGGTGACATGTGGTAGGCAAGTGTTGTGGCATGACAAGTTGGCAGGTGATGGGAAATTGTACAGTCCAAGTGGACCAATTATGTGTTGACACATGGAAGAGATAGACCAATGAGAAGTTTCCACGTGACAACCTCCCATTGTCCATTAATGGGTAAGTTTTGTTAAAATTTTGTGGTAGTTCTGAGGATTGAACCTGTGACCTCCCAAGACCTTTTGCAAACCTCCTTTGTCATTGAGCGACACATATGAGACTTAACCTTATGTGGCATGAGTTAAATGTAAGGTTGTTAAAGGTTTTGAATGGATGGGAAAAGGGTCGACGGCCTATCCCCTCGACCCGTGTCATATGGTATGTATTGTAACCAAGTACTATATTCGCACAGGGCTAAACTATATGCAACCGCATATATCGCATATCAACAAACTTATGGTTCAAACAATATAAAAAACCGTCGAATATATATATATATAT
>ML802919.1:189587-219371 GCA_009831015.1 Picea engelmannii
AGATCCTTCTAGAAGCGGAAGCTTCTATTAGGTCTTCTTACATCCGCCTTATTCTATTTTATTGAAAGGTCTTATTAATATTGACCTTTATTACATCCGAATACATTGATCTACCTATGTGCGGGTTAGGACCTTAACAGTGGAAAATTGACAGGAAAGACATACTTAGGAACCCGAAACTTTACCTAGATATAGTGAAAAATAGAAAATGAAGAATCAAATTCTATTTGATTCCTACAAAGAAATATTTGATGAGGTAAATGAATCTAGAGAGATGGGCACCAAATCTTGCATCAAGATTTGGAACTCTTTTGATGAAATATTAGAATATTTTTGAATAGAAACAATGGCACGTTTGGAGGAGGCAGGCCCTAACGAGTTGAAGCGTAAATATGTGACAAAGCACATAGATACTAGAAAAGACAAGATAAATCAACTCAAGTAGATAGATAAAGATAGTTTTCATAAGTATTTGGTTAATTATGTCAAGCTAAATACTTCAGCCAAATATTATGTCAAGAAAATTGGACAAGAAATCATGATAGATGTGGTCACGAAGTCGTGTGATGGGGAGCTTTAGATGGAAAAGATGAAATTGGATAGGAAATAATAATTCCACAAGAAATTTGAATTGTGGACCACATATATGGAGAAGAAAGTATTTGAAGGACCAATCCCATAGTAGTACATCTTGTCTCATGTACAAGTCTTTTGAATTTTGAATAGAACAAAGTTCTAATATGGACCATCTAGAATATGAATTGAACAGTCATTGTAACTGAAAAGACTCTCTTGTTTTTATAAAAGAGAGCTTAAGATAGGGAAGGAGATATTTTTCCCATTGTACATGAGAGATGATATTATTACCTCTAGTTGAATACATAGCTAGAGCCAATTCAAAAAGTGTGATTGTTGATGACTGTGCACGAGACTATTCTTTGCATATTTTTTTATTGTTTAAGCATTATTGAATATTTTTGTATGAATTATTTCTGCATAGATGTTTAAAATGATTATGCTTTCATGATTTCCATATGAGTATAATAATAATGTTTATAGTTAAGTATGCAAGTATTTGTGATGTTATCTGTAGCATTATCATTTTAACCTATTGTCAATGGATATTAACTATTTATGTCACTCATAATACAACATCTTACCTTACTATCATCATACCATAATTTTTTTCTCCTGATCAGAATAGGATAGGATATTATAGTGTTAGGATAGGATAATTTAGTTAGTTGTAGTTAATTCGATTAAAAACATAATTGAATTCATCTGAGAACATTATGTTCTTGGATTCATAATAGAAAATATTTAGAGTGGAAACCATGCCCACATGTTGGTTGGAAGTGCTATCCCAAATGAGAGTAAGCCTAATTGGTGCTTTACATCGGGAACTATCCTCTACATGCTTGACATGACAATCAAACTCATCAACCCAAATCGTAACTAAATAGGATATGAATGGGTTGGTGGAATCAATAGGAGAGGTAGAGAGGAGGAAAAGAAATTGGGAGAGGAAAAACAACTAGCCACAAAGGTTGAGACCCACATGAAACTACAATTGCTAAGCATTGGTCCTATAGTCACCAAAGACTACAAATAGTTCAAGAAATTACAATGGTTGCACCTCAAGTGTCAAGCATTGTGGGTGAAGTTTCAATGACATGATGACATCTTAGAAATACTCGAACAAAGACCTCATCAAGAGATAGAACAACAAAAGGAGAAATTCAAGGTTTATGATGAGGCCATCACATATGATTGCGGGGACAATATGGAGGAACCACAAAACCTAAAGTTGATATAAGATGATATAGAGGATGAGAAAAAAAAAATGAGGAATATATCAATGGAGTTAGCATATGAAGTGCATCTCATATCATGATAAAAAAAGAAAATGAAGTTACAAGAAGATCCTGAGATGATGGAACTAACCAAGACCATCCATTAAGAGGAATCTATGATGGATATATCTATGGAATATTGCGCCAAAAAGATCTAATATGTCACAGTGGGGTGGAAGTTCATTTTTGAAGAGTTCTGCAAATTCAAGCATGCATCTATCAGAGAATTTTATGAACTGGAGCCCGTTTTTAAATAGTAGGACATCAAAACCAACTTGGGGAAAATTTAGAAGGTGTGGTTGGGGAGTGGTTGTGGCCCAATTTTATTTAAGCACTAGTTGAAATATGTGTTCACTAGAAGATGAATCTGTAGATGAACAAAATCCATGGAATCATGAGCATGTAAAATTATAGAAGTCTAAGTATGTGAAGTCCAAGAAATTTTCTTATAAATACTATGTGTCCCATCTCTCCAACCATCTACACATGTTTCTCAAGGCACAGATCCTTTTGTATGAGTGGGATACAACTGGTAGATTCTCTAGAATATTGAGGAATATTTTGTAACCACCCCAGTTGCCTATATATGTGAGGATTGGTATGTAAAGAGGGATTCTTATGAGTTAATTATAGTAAAAATGGTAGTTAGTTCTATCTAATTATGAGTTTTTTGAAAGGCATATACACTATCTTGTAGTACAATGTGCTGTAATGTTTAAGTTGTGAATATAATAGAATATAGTTTTTCTCATGTTTATGTGGTTAAGGTGTATATTAATGATGTCTTCATTATGTATAATTTATATTCTGCTAGCTTGAATGCATGTGATTAAATGTGAACTAATGGAATACACACCACCACTAAATATTTAATAATCTATACATTAATCAATCAAAAACTATCATACATGCCTTGGGTGAGACCTTATTCCTTTGGAAGGTTGAATATGTTGGCACACTAGAATACTATGGGATTATGTTGTACACCTTCTATGATTCCTATGTCTATCATAGATCCAACAAAAATGTAGAGCCCAAACACGCAATGAGTGAAATATTGATTTTTTGGCAAGTTTGAAGGAATTTATTCTTTTATGTAAAACCAGGGTATCTTGCTTTGCCATGTAATCCACCAAATATTGCAAAAAAAAATGGATTCTTTTCTTGAGATTTTCATCCTCGTGTCAATCTTTATCTTCCACATTAACCAATGCAATTAATTACTTGAGCATAGTTACTTGTTTCTTTAAATTTAGGTTTCATATTCACATTGGACACTCATTCTTCTCTTAAATTATTTTTCCAAATTCACAAAGAGCATGATACTACATATACAAAATAGTACAAGTTTTATTGTGCATTTGAGATCTAAGGTAAGATAAACTAGCATAATAATCTTATTATTTTGATAGGAACAAAACTATTCCATCAACTCAAAATGATCATTATATTTGGATTAAAAACTACTGCTTTTTTCATTCATAGTATCATCCTTCTACTATATACAACAATGCTTGCATTAAACTAAAAGGAAGAGAATGAAAAAATATAAATTGAAACCATGGTGATTCTTCCTTTCGAATAATTACATGCTTCATTCAATAATAAATGGTGATGAAGCATGTGCTTGAATAAGAACACACTTCATTCAATAATAAATGAGTGCATGAGGTGGTAGGATGATGATATTACAATGTCACCACAATATATAGAAACACAATATTTTAATGTTAAGGAGTCATCCCATTGATGTGATGAAAGAGTGAGGGTGATAGGGGATTGGGGATGGATGTTCCTAGGAACTTATGAGGCTCAACCTAAAACATAAATAGATATACTCTAAGGATGTTCCCAATTTTGGAAACCAATGAGCTTCCCGATTATCAATTTTTAATAAGGACTCATTTATACTCTTCAAAAGTTTTTATCACTTAATTACATGTAATGTACCTAGGGAGTTTAATATAGCGTACCTAGGGAGATACCCAAGGGGATAAACAATGTAATGTGGTCATAACAACAAAATAGGCCCACTGTGCAATTAAAGGGAAATAATATAATAATAAGGGGTAGTTGGCATAAAACCCTAGGAATACTCATGAGAAAGTATAAATACACATGAGTATCATTTTATTTTATGGATATTGAATTGAATTTTCTTGTATCAAGCATAGCTTGTGGAGTGAGTCTTTCCATAAGGAGTATTTGATGGTGTTACCCTACCCTAAGGGTTTTTCTCTACATTCTTGTGTTGTCTATGGTAAATGTTTTGGTATCTTTGATGTTCAAGGGTTTAATTTCTTCAATTTTTAAGGAATATTTTCTCTTATATCTTCCAAGGTTTACTACAAGTGGCATCAGAGCTATTTATTGGTCACGAAGTGCGATAATTTTGTTTTGTAGTTTTTTTACAGAAAAGGGAAGATGGGAGCATTAAGGTCAATTTCTAAAACTTCTATACAAAATTTGAAGAAACTGGCTATAGATTTGAATTTCTCTAAAAAAAATACCCAATTAAAAAAATTGTCCAAAAAAATGTTTGGGAAGTGGAGATATCATTGATTCAAAATCAACTTTATTTTAGGGTTTTCCTAGTGACTACCACAAATTTTGTAGATTGGATATCTTGTGATAGAGTGCACAAATTTCATTCAAACCAGTGTTAATGGATCCAAAGAAGATGCAACATTTCATAATTGGGTTCATAATATAAAATATGAGAAGTATAACTGAATTCATGGTCATTTTATCTTTTTGGCCTCAAAACCTAACTACATAAAGGAGCTCCATTATAAAGTAAGATAGTTTTCTTTAAAACCTTAGTTCTATTTTTGGGTTATAACAAACAATATTTATTTTACAGGAAAGGATGAGGTTCCTAGTATTGAAGAGTACATAAAATAAATGAAGTTATTATGGGGACACAAGTAGAAATTGTGGGTATATATGAATTTAAAAGATGATGTAGACATATGGTGGAATATGCTTGATCATGACAACATTTGTCACTTTCTGATGAAGAATTTGAAAAAGTACTTTTAGACAGGTGGTATCATGTTGTGAAGAAGGGTAAGAAGAGCACTAGGGACTTATTTTCATGTGACAACTTCATATTATAAGTTCATGGATGTATTCAATAGGAGAAGGTCATTGTTTATATTAACTCTAGTTGCAAGTATAATTTCATCAATATTAATTTGGATAAAAGATTGCAGGTTCCCACACATAATATTCAAATCACACAAGTTGAATAATATTCAAACTTTTAAATATTTGAATATCACTATGGATAAATATATGTTGCATTCAAAATTTCATGCTATAGTTATGATTGATGTGGATATGGTTTTAGAAAATATTTGGATTGACTTAGTTGGTATAATTAATATTAATGTGCAAAATAAGTTTTTGAAGCTATGGTACAAGAAAAACAAAATTACATTGTAGGACATTTCTCTTACTAAGAAAGAAGGGCCCAAGGTGGAAACAAAAGAAGTTATTATTGGGAAACAAACTACAACACCTAATGACACATCATATGAAGAGTCTGGGATTGAATCAAAAGTAGATCCTACATAAATACTTGAAGAAAATCCACATGAGGGGCATAAATAGGAATAAGAAGCTAAGGAGATAAATGTCTCAAAGGAACCACATGTTGAAGACTCACATAAAGAAGAACCGATATCTAAGGTTGTTATATATCACCACCCCCATCATTCAAAGAAACAACCGTCATCAAGGAAAGGGTATAAGAAACAACAAACTTACTATGGATCAAAAGGGAACTAGAAAGGCACCCCATATGGAGGCACATGAAGAACTAAAAGAAATGCATGGAGATGTCAAAGTAGTGCAACAAAGACATGGATCCCTAGGAGAAATCAAAATCAATATCAACGAGGAAGGACCACATTTGGACCCCATGTCCACATTTCACTAGGATGGATGGACACTCATGCATGGTAGATGTCGATTGCATTATTCAGTAGGTCATATTATATGACTTCTTCCCATGTTTCAAGGATGAAACATGCCAACGGGGATGGAATGCAATGTATATAGGGAGGTTAATATGTGGTACCTAGGGAGGCGAACAAGGAGATAATGAATGTAATGTGGCCATAACAATGGAATATGCCCACTATGTAATTAAAAGGAAATAATATAATAATAAGGGGTAGTTGGCATAAACCCCTAGGAATACTGATGAGAAAGTATAAATACATATGTGTATCATTGTATTGGATGTGTGTTGTCTTGTAGCAAGAATGGTTTGTGGAATGATTCCTTCCATAAGGAATAATTGATGGTGTTATCCTACCCTAAAGGTTTTTCTCTACATTCTTTTGTTTTCTGTTATCACTTTGTAATTTCTAGAGGTTGTACAAGAAAGGACAGAGGAAACCACAAAACCACTTTGGAAGCTAGGATCTAGCCCTTCCATCTTCAGAGAGGGATCTCTCTGTAAGATTTATATTTGTTGGTGTTAAAGTATTAGGATAGTTATGACAGTTCATGATTTGTTTGTTTGTTTGAAATATTTGGCTAATTGAATGCTTAAATTACCATTGGGCTATGGGGTATGTCTTTAAAAATAAGGATCTATTTCATCTTTTATAAAGTTTCTTCACAGGGAAAGATAGTTAAACTGTTGGATCTGGTAAATTTAGATGAAGTGAAAGGGAAGAAAAGAGAAGAGTTCCATCAAGTAAAAAGAGTAGTTAAGAATTCTTTTTACTTAATTTTAGCTGAAAAGATAAAAATCATTCAAAGTCAGTGATCCAGGATCTTTTCATCGTGACTTCGAAAGAATTGTATTAAATGAGCATAAATTAAAGTACATCATTAAAGAAGGGAAAACTTAAAAATGAAGAGACATAAGCATCAGATATGAACACAAAAACTTGATAACAGATTTCGTCCCTGATGGACTACGTCTCTGGGTCCTTCTCTCAAATGGGTAGGCTCTTTCATTAACTCAGCAAAATAATTTGGCAAGTACATAAATATACCTCATTCTAAAATCAAGTTGCAGAAATAATGCTCAAATCATAAAATAGACATCACCATTGAATATCTGGCATCGAATTACCCAAAAATGACTAACTCCATGCTCTGATCCGACTTTGGCACTCCCAGGCCCAAGAAGAATTTTGTCTCGGTTTTCATACCCTCTGCAACCTGCAATGATGATTGTCCTTTTCCTCGAAATATGTGCCCACAGGTCCGTACGGTCCACACCTCTCTCCTTGCTCTGGGAGGATTGCACCTTTTAAGTAATAACTTTGGGCGGATGTACCAAGAGGTACCCGTGGCGCATTAGTTATGGGTAGATTCGTTAAGTCTTGGGCATCGGCGGAGGTTCCAGGGTCGAATCCCACCAGACTCCATTTTGGTGTGTTGGTTGTATCTATATATATATATATATANGCAATATATATTTCCTGCTAACTTTAGCGGATTATATAAGTCCTTCCAACTGTTGTTGAAATTGGTGTGGTTCACCAGATTTGGCAGACCCGCCATTTTTTTAAATTCAAAATTCGTTCATGGGTTGATATTGAACGTTTCGGGGATGCCATGTGTCATCTACTGATTGGGCCATGTGGCACCCACTGATTAGTCCACCTACATGTTGATGTCAATCTCCCCGTCAATCTGTACCTGACACATGGCGCTTCCTGGGTGGTGCCATGTGTCATCGTCTGGAGGTGCCACGTGGCACTTTTCTATTGGTCCACATGGACCCCTAAAAAGTCCAGTGGTGGGTGACACATGGAAGGTTCTGATTGTTCCATGTGGCATGCTAACATCAACAGTCATCATGTTGATGTCACCCTTCCATGTCAGTAGTTGGCGTCATGCTGACGTCAGTAGTATGGATGATGATGTGGCCCCCTATTGACTAGCCCTGTTTGACTGCAACTTTGACCGCCAATATCTTTCAAACCGTAACTCTGTTTGATGAGATGTTTGCACTGTTCGAAATCTTGCAATGCACTCTTCACAATTATGCAATTTTCACTGAGTTTTGGGAACTTTGATTTTTTTCCCTTTCTCTGTCTGCTAATGCCATTCTGAGCGTTCTGAGTTGCCTCTATGATTTCTGAGTTATTCTTAGCCTTCTCTAGATCCTTTTTGGATCACGCCTTCCCACTGAGATATTTTTGGACCACCAAAAGCTTTCATCAATCAACTGGTAAGTGAGGGAAGAGTCCCCTCACTTTTTCCTTCTCGATCCACTTTGCCTTGCTTGGATGTGTTCCTTTTAAGCCTAATCGAAGATAATCAACATCACCCCTGCGTGAATTCCTCGTCCTCCTGTCCAGGATGATATCTTCCTGGAGCTCATCCAAGTACTTAGGTGAAAACTCATCAACTGATGATATTGAAACTTCCTCATCTTGATCCATGATCATGGGAGGCTCAAAAAGTTTCAAGTTCTCAATGTTCACAACTGAGTAAATCTGGATATAAGTTGGAAGATCCAAATGAAAAAACATTGGTAACGATTTTCTCTAAGATAGTGAAGGGTCCATAATGATTGGGCTTGAGTTTCTTGCCTTCACCCTTCAATCTCTCCTTGCTGATGTGAAGCATACCCAATCTCCAACCTGGAACTGATGATCAACCCTGTGCTTGTCATGCCAAGCTTTATATTGTGCTTGACTTTTCTCCAATTGTTCCCTGACTGCCTGGTGTATCTACTAAATCCTCTTGATGAACTTGCAGGCTCTATCCTCTGTTCATTCTTCATTTACATCAGCATATCTCTCGTACATCAAGTCCAAAGGAGCCTTTGGTAGGTACCCAAAACATGTCTCAAAATGTGAACTCTGAGTTGATGAATGTAGATCTTGGTTGTACACATGTTGTACGTAGCGTATTTGTTCATCCCATACCTTGGGACACTTGTTGTAGTAGCCTCGAAGAAAAAGTACCATTGTTCAGTTTACCACCTTTGTTTGTCCGTCGGTCTATGGATGGAAACAATGATCCTATTCAATTTGGTGTCTGTCACTCTCCACAAGCTAGTCCAAAGGTCCCCAAGGAATCGATTACCTCGATCTGAGATGATAGATGTGGGTAATCCAAAGAGAACCCAAATGTTGAAATAAGAGATTAGCAGTCTGCTCAGCAGTGATCTGATTTTTACATGGCATCAAGATACACATATTGTTGAACCTATCCACTACAACATACAAATAATCATGACTCCCTTTGGTCATTGGTAAACTTCCTACAAAATCAATGGAGACACTTTCCCATGGATGGCATGGAACAAGAAGTGGTGAGTATAGCCCCAGTTTTCTATTAGTGGGCTTACAAGTAGAACACATCACACACCCCTTTACATATTTAGTTACAATTTCTTTCATTTGAGGCCAGTAAAAAAACCTTTGCAAATGAGCCATATTTTTTCCTACCCCAAAATGCCCAGACACAAGAGAAGTATGAGCTTCTCGTATTACATGGACTCATTCACTTGTAGGAATACATAGCTTTCCAAGAGGGTAAAGTAGTTTCACCTGTAGACAATAGTTCTCTACCTATGCACCAAAGGTTAGCTTCGCATATACTTCTTTAAAATCTTCATCGATGGAATATTGTTCTACATAGCTATCATGAGATAAATAAGTATTCTTCAAAATAACAGAAGCAACAATAGGAGTTCTAGAAAGCATATCATATACCTTGTTACTTGTACCCTTTTTGTACTTGATTACCATGTGAAATTGTTGTAGAAAACCCATCCACCTGTAGTGTTGATATTGTTGCAATTTGGTATGTGCTTAAAGATATTGTAAGGGTTGGTGATCTGTATGTATGATTTTTTCCTTCCCTAACAAGTAGTGCTTCCATTTCTTTACGCTCTGGACTGATGCATACAACTCTTTATCATATGTAGGATAGTTAACAACAACTTGGTTAAAAGTTTCAGAGTGGTAACAAATAGGCTTACGATATTGCAACAATACTGCACCCATGGTGTATCCGCTGGCATCTGTCTCGATCTCAAAAGGTTGTTGAAGATTCGATGGTGCTAAAAATGGTGCAGTATTGATCTTCCCTTTCAAAGTGTCGAAATCTTTTTGTTGCTTTCCTTCCCACTGAAAAGTGTTTTGCAGACTGGTTAAGGCACGCAAAGGAGATGCTATAAAGAAGAAGTTGGGAACGAATCTCCTCCAATACTGGACTTCACCTAAGAAGCTTCGAAATTCGGTTACACTTTTTGGCTCAGGCCAATTTACAATTACATCAATTTTGGAAGGGTCAATTTTCAATTATCCTCCTCCTACAATATGACCTAAGTACACAAGTGTAGTCTTGCTAAATTCACATTTAGACAATTTTACATACAAATTTTCCCTTTGAAAAGTATCCAATACTTTCTTTACATGCCTCACATGCTCATCCCAAGTCCCGCTAAAAACAATAATTTCGTCTAAATATAAAATCACAAAGTCAACTATGAAAGGCCTGAATACATCATTCATCACACGCATGAAAGTTGTCGGAGCATTACAAAGCCCAAACGACATAACCAACCACTCAAACAATCCTTGTTTGGTTTTAAACGCAGTTTTCCATGCATCATTTTCTGCGACTCTGATTTGATGATATCCACTACGCAAATCCAACTTAGTAAAATACAAAACATTCTTCAATTTATCAAGTAAATCATCTATGCGAGGAAGAGGGTATCGATTTTTCACCGTGATTTTATTTAAGGCCCGACAATCGACACACATTCGCCATGTGCCATCTTTCTTTGGCACCATCATGATCATAGAACCACAATGAGATGAAATGGGTCTGATAACCCCTTGATCCAATAAGCCATGTACTTTCTTCTTGATCTCATTCATCTCCACAATTGACATCATGTACATGCCCACATTAGGAAGAGGAGAATCCTACTAAATATGTATCTCATGTTGGATTTCCCTCTTAGGAGGTAATCCATCTGGTTCCTGAAAAATATCATCATACTTAGAAACAATATCAATAAATTCCTTTTTATGGGATGGATCACACCCTTGGAAAGCGTCGGATGTCCCGACATCTTTCTCTTTGACGACCATGAGTACATATCTCTTACTAGTGTTTATGAGTCTTTTCATTTTCCCTACACTAACAAGTGTTGTATTTACCCTCATGTTGTGAGATCTAACAATATATTCCACTCCCCATTTAGTAAGGTGGTATTTTTTCTCATGACGAAAGAAGACTGATTTTCTATCATAAGGATAAGGACTTCCCAACACTATGCCACACATATCAAGTGGTACAACATCCAAATCCACTTCGTCAATCAATTTTGAAGCAATAGAAAATATGATCCTACATTGTTTGGTGACATTAAGTTTTGCTTTATCACATACCCAACCAAGATGATAAGGCTTTAGATGTGCTTTCTTTTTAAGACCCATCTTTTTGACAAGTGCTTCAAATATTAAGTTTACTTGGGAACCTGGATCAAATAATGTATCTATCTTAGTATGTTTAGATACAACTCTTATATGAAATAACTCATTCCTCTTTTGTTCATCAAAATGAGATTCATCATTGGAACTTGAACTAGCATGAAGAGAATATTTACCTTGTACTCCAACCACTGTGATCTTTCCTTCATCTCCTGAATCATAACCAAGATCTTGATGTACCGTAGCAACGGTCTTTGTCTTCCCCTTTCCACATAACTGTTTCAGTTTCTTTTCTGGATGCAATTTCCAACAGTGTTCTTCATTGTGACCGCTCTTCTTGCAATGAGTGCAAGATGGTTTTCCTCCTTCTCTCGTCACTATATCGGTCTTCTTGTCCTTTCTTTTAAACTTCTTAAAAGTATTTTGTGGGAAATTGGAAGGTTTCTTTGTGGGATCTTCTTGAACATGTTTCCCCATGTTCTCAAGGTGAGTGGCTTGCACACAAACTTCATCAAGACTAGTGGGGTTAAACAAGAGAAAAGTATGATGAATATAACTGTGAAGTGTGCCAATATACTTCATTAAATTTTCATAAGAATCCAAAGGAATATTCAATGCAAGAGATTTCTTCCTAAATTATTATGTGAAACTTTGTACAGTTTGTCCTTTACTTTGCCTTAAAGTTTGTCATTCCATCATTGCTTTATGTAAATACCCTAATGGATAAAATTGCTTCCTTATCGCTGATTTGAATTCCGACCATGAGGAAAGAAGCTTACCACACTTACTTATGTCCTGAATCTTTCTCTCCCACCATACGAGAGACGTTCCTTCCAACCGAAGAGAATCCAATTGCACTTTAACTTTCTCTTCATCAATATGTTGGATAGAACAATATACTTCAACCTGTCGGATCCAATTATCTAGATTTTGAGGATTAACATCTCCATTAAACATAGGTAAAGAAAATTTTACATCAAGATTTAATAATGGTTTCTTAAAAGAGGCTTTATGGATAGAATGATGAGAATGATGAGAATGCTCAGAGGAAGAAGAACTACAACTTGAAGGTGAAGATGGTGGCTCAAGAGGATCCCCTCCATCCCCTTGGTTTACCAAAGCATAATCATATGCATGTGCTTCATTTTTCTTCTCTTTCTTCTTCATCATCTTCTTGTAATCTCCATACATTCGCTCGACCATTTCTGACATGTGATAAAAGACCATGTGAAAGTTTTTCTCATGTTCATCACGCTTATCCTCTTCTACCATTTTCTTCCTTCTGGATACACGACCAACTTCGGGATTGAACATCTTAATATTTCCTTCACCCTTCATATGCTTGGCCCTAGTAAGCATCCACACTCAACAATTCAATTCAAAGATGATTTCTTTGATACCAACATGATCCGGGATCTTTTCATCGTGACTTATAAAGAATTGTATTAAATGAACATAAATTAAAGTGCACCATTAAAGAAGGGAAAACTTTAAAATGAAGAGACATAAGCATCAGATCTGAACACAAAAACTTGATAATGGATTTCATCCCTGGTGGACTACGTCTCCGGGTCCTACTCTCAAATGGGTAGGGTCTGTCATTAACTCAACAAAAGAATTTGGCAATTACATAAATATACCTCATTCTGAAATCAAGCTGCAGAAATAACACTCAGATCAGAAAACAAACATCACCACTGAATTTGTGGCGTTGAATTACCCAAAAATGATTGTCTCCATGCTCTAATCCAACTTTGGCACTCCCAGGCCCAAGAAGAATTATGTCTCGGTTTTTGTGACCTCTGCAACCTGCATTGATGATTGTCCTTTGCCTCAAAATCCATGTCCACAGGTTCGTACGATCTACGTCTCTCCCCCGACTCTGGGTAGATTGCACCTTTTAAGTAATAAATGTGGATGGATGTACCAAGAGGTACCCGTGGCGCATTGGCTATGGGCGAATTCTTTAAGGATTGGGCATCGACGGAGGTTCCAGGGTTGAATCCCACTGGACTCCATTTTGGTGTGTTGGTTGTATATATATATATATATATATACCTTGCAATATATATTTCCCGCTAACTTTAGTGGAGTCTAGAAGTCCTTCCAATTGTTGTTAAAATTGGCGTGGTCCGCCAGATTTGGTGGACTCGCCATTTTTTTAAATTCGAAATTCATTCACAGGTTGATATTGGACATTTTGGGGATGCCACATGTCACCCGCTGATTGGGCCATGTGGTGCCCGCTGATTAGTCCACATGTCATTAATGTCAATCGCCTCGTCAACCCGTACCTAACACATGGTACTTCCTAGGTGGTGCCATGTGGCATCGCCTAGAGGTGCCACGTGGCACTTTTCTACTGGTCCACATGGACCCCTAAAAATCCCATTGGCGGGTGACACGTGGCATCTTCCAGTGCTTCCACATGGCATGCTGACATCAGCAGTCATCATCCTGACATCACCCTGCCATGGTAGCTGTTGACGTCAGCAGTACAGATGATGATGTGGCCACCTATTGACTGGCCTTGTTTGACCACAACTTTGACCATGAATATATTTCAAACCGTAACTCTGTTTGATGAGCCATTTGCATTGTTAGAAATCTTGCAACGCGCTCTTCACGATTATTCCATTTTCACTGAGTTTTGGGAACTTTTATTTTTTTCCCTTCTCTGTCTGTTGGAGCCATTCTGAGCGTTCTGAGTTGCCTCTGTGAGTTCTGAGTTATTCTTAGCCTTATATGGATCCTTTTTGGATCAGTCAGAAATAGAGTATATTGAAATAAATTATGTTCTTTAAAATTCTTTAGAATAATTAGAATTGGAACACATAAGTATGGAAACTGAGAAAGAAAACATAAACTCAGAAAGATGCACTTCACCAATAGTGTGACACGAGAATCATGTGAAAGAGGATTTTTATTACTAGTCGATCCTATTGAATGATACAAAGTAGCTTTCTTAGATGCAAAAATCAACCCTCAGTACTTCGTAAGGAGAAGTATTTATACATTTATTTACATCAGATCCTGTCATAAATGAATAGGATATATTTGTGGGATATCTAAACTAATTGATTCTCTAATTACAAAAAAATAGGAATCTTTTAGATCTTCTCGGATTTTGGGTGTTGATTTGGTGGAAGTTGCTTGGTGACTTGTCCCTTTGACTTTGCTTAGTTGTTGGTCTTTGTTGGTTGAAAAATAGAACTTCGCTTTACTCAAGTAATTCGCACAATTTGTCCCACCTCTTTTTACTTGGGATTGATATCTTGAGTAATTTTCTATAAATTTCATCCATCTATGTGTACTTAGCAAAAGTAGGTTTAGTGATGAAAATATGTTTGATTTGATGTTGAATATTCAATTCAAACTACAATGTTTCCAGTAAATCTTTCCCAGTGATGCTTCCTTGTATCCCTGCAAACTTTGAATTGTCTTTTTCCACTGTCTTTAATTTCTGGTTATAATTTGGCAGGGTTATTAACTTTCCATTCAACACTAGAAAACAAGGTAGACATTTTGTGTTCAACACCTTGAACTTGTTGAAGAATCTTTGCACACCTATGTCCATAACATGAGATTTTTCTTCCAACTGAAACATGAGATTTTTCTTGGTCATAACCTTTTTTATTTCCAGGATAGTTTCATTTATTTCCTCTATCTCCAACTCCTCTAATTCTTATTTGTTTTTAGAGTTTAGAAACCTGATTAGGTCTGTGGCTTCAATTGGATTTTCTCCCAATTCTTCTTTAATGATTTCAATGGCACCTCTAGCCTTCTGAATTAATCCATGCTTCTCAATGATGATCTATATAGAGGGACAGATCTCTGTCATGGATTTATTTATATATATCCATATATTTTCCTTATCTTGGGATAACATATTTTCCATAGTTGTTTATTTCCCTTATTGTTGCAATTGTTGGCTTAGCCTCTGAGATTTATGCATTTCTTCCTAATGACAGGCTCGAATCCTTGATTTCTCTTCTTTTAATAACTTCACCTCTTCCTGTAACTTTCTGATTTCTGCTCCTTGTATCGACATGTCTTCCATAGATTTCACCAGTTTATCAGATGCATTTGAATTTTGTGTTGGGATTGATGTTGGTGTAGAAACTTCAGCTGTCCTTATCCATGTTAAGGGCACTGCATCTAGAGGAACCATGGCCAACTTTTCATTCTTCTATTTTTCCTTGATCAACTTGTCCATCTCTGCTTCCATTTCCCTAATCTGTGCATTTTGCTCCATTATCAATTTGAGCATTTCTTCTTTTTGGCTTTCTGTCTCAGCTACTTCTTTAGTTTGTGAATCCTCTGTGGCTAGAAGTTTCATTTGTTTCCTGAGTGATGCTATATCAACATTCTTCTTCTTTATCAAATCTTCTGCTTCTTTGACATTAGTTGGATCATATCCATTTTTGAGAACTAACTCTTCTAACGACTTTATCTTAGTATCCTTGGCCAAAGAAGAGATATTTTCAATTTTTAATTGAGATTGGATATTATTCAGATATACTTGTAATTTGGAAGTTGTCATTGAGGTGTTTGTTAGAGTTGAAAAGATCATCTCTCATGTCTGTCTGTGCATATCCATCTGGTCAACAGGATGGACATCCTTTACATCAAATTCAAGAGAATTCTTCTTGTAATATGTTGTTGTCTTAGGATATGGAACTTGTGCCTGTAAGAATTCCATTTGCATTCTTCCCTTCTCTATGTCAAAATCTAACAACAGACTATGTTGAGTAGTAGAGGTCTGTTTCCAAAATTGAGTATAAGTGTTGGTATTAAGAAGCTCATTCCTTTGTTTAATTTCCTTGTACTTGTCAAAAATGTTTGACTCCATTTATCCATGAATTGATTCAACTGTCAGAGTTGTGTTTAGGTTTCTTTGTGAGGCTAGTGATAATGGAGATCCTGCAAACAAATTGTTTGATTGTGCTGAAGAGTGTGGTCCTTCCAAAACTATAGTAGACTGCATTTCTCCCTCTTTAAGAAAATTTGTTGTGTGATTGGTTTTAGTCCTCTTTCTATATACTTGAAAATATTCAGTTGATACCTCTATGACTAAAGGAGAAACTTCCTTCCTTGGTATTTTCTCTGCTTGATTTTGAGGTGTAGTGGTCTGTGAAGTGGTTATAGAGATATGTTGCTCCTCTTCTTGTTGCAAGGTGTTTTCTTCCCATTCAGCCTGGTTCATATATATTTCAATCTATGGCCTTTGAGTGTGCACATAGGGAGTGGTCTTTTGTTTGGCCCTCAGCTGAGAAATGATTCCAAATGGGTCATATGACCAAGTGAAGCTAAGAGGAAACTTCATTTGTCTCAAGAGGATGTTTGCTTCTTCACCAGCTACTCTACTGTTGCAGATAAATGTTTCAATCTAAGTTTTGATTCTGAATTTGGATTTCTTCTTGGCCACTACAAAATGAATTTCATCTGAATTTATCATCTTCCTTATATACTCCAATGAAAAAATCCTCATTGGGAGGTATTTAGGAAACTTATATGGTGGCATCTCACATCCATACACCCTGGTTTCTGTATAATTCTGGTATAAATACCAGTCACATGTATTAGCTTGCTCAATTAGGTGTAAAACCTTCTGAATTTATTCACTAACCCTAGGCTTTGTGCTACTACTCAACAAACAAATAGCTAGATGAATGAATTGATCAATGAAATCTTTGAAATTGTACTATGTTGAGTTCTTCCTCACCAATGAAGTCTAAAATATTATTGACTATGGGCTTCCCTGTTCATTTAGCTTATGGAGTGCAAAAGGAAACCTGTCTGCTTGATAGAATAGGAACATATAAACCAAAATGGAGGAATATTTGAACATCCCTTCAGTTGGAAACTTGAGGAATTGTTCATGAATGCTATCAGCCAGGAATTGATTGAAATTGAACTTCACATAAACCTTTTCTTCTATACAAAATATGGATAGGAAACCTAAGATAGTTTCATCTACCCATTCATCAGAATAATAACCTAACAAACACAAGAGGATGGAAATAATCTGGTTAGTTGTCTCTGAGAAAATAACAGAGGGGTACGGTGGATTTTTCTTGGGCAATTGAGCATCTTCAGGGAGGAAAATCTCAAAAATTTGGGCTCTCTGTAGAAAGGTCAACTTTTTATACAATCCGTTTAGGGATTTGACAAAGAAAGGGGTGGAGCAGTCGCTTTGAGGGATCTGTAGCATTTAATCAATGGTTTCAGGAGTAACTGTGAACAAAATCTCACCAGTGGAAGAGGCAATGACTCTTTGGCTTGGTAGATAATTAGTCTGGCATTTGAGGATGAAATCAGGGAAAGGGTAAGTTTGGGGAAAGATGTATAAGCGTGAATTGGACTCCTAGAGTCCAATTTCGTCGCTTTGGTCCAAGAAAATGTCTTTCAACCAATAGTGAAATTCGAAAAGATCGAATTTGCACTTCGTATTTGCAACCTTATAGTCTATGTCTGCTAGAGGATTGTGGTCCAGGTCGATGGGAGGGAGAATCATTGGGTTTTTAGAGGTGTCGATGAACTTTCCTTTGGGAGCCGTGATTGAAAAATTAACAGTGAAAATGATTGGCAACACTGTAATTACCAGAAGAAAGTTCGCCTGTTGACGGTGAGAGATGGAAGTGATAGTTTGACAACTAGCTTGACGTGATCTTCTCGGGTTATTAGTCAGCAAATAGTGTAATGAGGTAAAAATGAGGGGTTTTATATGGAAAGGGATATCCATTATAGAGTGGGACCTTTACGAGACAACTAACGGTCATGGGGAGGGGTTTAATTGGCTAACAGGTATAATTTGTGGGGCAGGTGTCATGTAGGGAGAGGGTGGTAGCGGCAGGGAAAGTGAGTGGTATCAGGATTTGGTTGAGTGGATTTTGGAGGGGGAGTTCGAAGGTATATGGAAATCGAGGGGGGGGGTGATAAATGATGAGGAGGTTCCACATTATGTGGGACCGAAGCGGGGAAAACCACTTTTCAGACCCCCTGTTGGCACAGGGGAAGACCCAGGGTTCAACTCTAACAACTCACCAACAAGCCCTAACTACTAGCCCTTTCAGCAACACTTGTGAAGAAGATGCAGTCTCACCCTAAGTAGCAATAGGGGGTTGCAGGACACAGGTGTCTACAACCAGAGTAAATGCAAAGTGGATCTAGGGCAACAACACATAGCAATCTAGTTATCCTTTATCTCGCTTAAGCCTACTTCGCAAGTTCTATCTCAAATCTAACACAAAAATGCAATAACAGTATAACAGTTAGAAAATAACACAACATCAATCACACATAACAACAAGATATACGTGGTTCACCCTCTCCCTAGGGCTACATCCACAGAACTTCATTTCTTGATATATTGTGTGAAAAAATACAGTTCTATCTGTGCACTTATCTTGCAGATCTCTATCTTTCTCTTCCTCTCCTCCCTACGCACCTAGCTGCAAGGTTTACCTTTGCACCCAGTTGAGGATCTTACAATACAGACTCTCTACAATAGCCTGCTTCTCTCTCTCACACAACAACAATAATCAACAACCATTAACCACAATAGTATGAAACAATTCCTGAGCAACCCTCTCAACTCTCCTAGACCTTTATTTATACATTACATGACAAACGTCTAGGTGTCAAAACCCTAGATCCAAAACCCTAGGTTTCTAAAACCCTAGGTCCACTTGACCCACATTTTCAGGGCTTTTCCAGCCTGTCTTTCCTTCTTTCCCGCGAGGTGCTCCAAATCACTCATTGATGTATTTTTCCACTTGTTGATTTTTCCACGATCCATATTTCCTTGTTGATCTGTCTTCCTTGGTCTTCTCTTCCAACGGCTAGCTTTTCCTTTCTTCGCTCCTTCTTTTCCACTTATTTGACCACTTCGACCCATTCTCAGTCAATGTGCCTTCCGCACAGTTCTTACTTCGCCTTTCTTCCTTAATCTTCACTTTCTTCCATAACCAAGGGCCAACAGGCCCCCAACACTCACATTTGACTCGTTTAGAGTCACTGCAAGACTTAACCTTCTATTTCACTTCGACTTCAGACTGCTCGGAGTAGCCTGTGCTTTCTGCTCTGTCCCTCCATTCCTTGTGCAAACTATCTTTTCTATGTCTAGTAACCAGTTTCAACTGCACCTGGTACCTAAACCCAACTTCCTTTGCTTCTACTGAGAGATGCGAGGCAGTTGGTTGTCATAATACAATTTCAACCAGCTCCCATTTACCAAACCTTCCTTCCATTCTCCATTCTGTTTCTTCAATTGCGCAGCTCCACATTCTGTAACATAAGCAACTTCAAATGGTCCTATCCAATGTGTCCTGAACTTCCCCGGGTGCTTCATGAACTTGTTGTCATATATCAATACCAAATCTCCTTTCTTGAATGATTTTCTCCAATGTGTCTGTCATGATAAGTCTTTTCTCCTTCTTTTTGTATCTGCTGATGAAATCTTGCAATAAACCTGTCTTCTTCCAGTTCTACCAACTGCACAATCCTATCTTGTACAACACCTGTGTCGTCCATACCTATAAATGATGCAATTATTAAGCTAGGAACTAAATATTCCATAGGTACCACTGCTTCCAAACCATATACTAACTTAAATGGGGTCTGTGTTGTTAGCTTCTTGTAGGTAGTTCTGTAGGCCCATAACATTGCTGGAATTATTAAATCCCAATCATCTCTGTTCACACTGCAAATCTTCGTCAGCGTTGTCTCCAAGATCTTATTGAAATCTTTGACTGTACCATTCTCATGTGGGTGGTATGGTGTACTCTTCTGATGATGTACTTCAAATTCCTGAGTCAAGGCTTCGATAGTTTTATTAATAAAATGAGTGCCTTGATCACTCATAAGGATCTTTGGGCATCCAAACCTCGTTATGATATCCTCAAATATGAAATGTGCAACTGTAGTTGCACTACAGTCCCTAACTTCTCTTGCTTCTGCCCATCTAGTCAAATACTCTGTCGCAGTGATAATGTATCTCGCTCCTATGCGCTTTCTTGGTGGGTTAATAGGTCCCACAAAATCAATGGCCCATTTCTCGAATACTTGTAATGTTAGCTGAGGTGCTAAAGGAATCTCATATCTTCTTGAAGGTTTCCCAACTCTTTGGCATACATCACAGGCTCTGTAGTATTCCTTAGCATCTTTGTGTAAAGTGGGCCACCAGAGGCTAGCTCTAAGAACCTTCTTCGTTGTTGCTTTCCCTGCATAGTGTCCTCCTGCGATTCCTTCAAGTGCTTCTACCAGAATTAGTGGTCTTTCTGCCTCCATAACACATCTCCTTAAGATATCAACGGGTCCCATCTTATATAGTTGTCCAGCTATAAGTGAAAACTCTACAGCACGAACTACCAGTTGTTTCTTCTGAATGATTGTGTATTTGCGAGGTGTCATTCCTGTGGATAGGAACTGAACTATATCAGCGAAGTGATCATAAAATTTCTTGATGTCCAACAATTGTGCATTTGGTAGTGTATCCTCCAAACTAGTGGGTTCCTCTCCATGCTCTAATTTGGACAAGTGATCAGGTCCCTTGTTCATTCTTCCTGGCTTGACCGCAATATCAAAATCATATTCCTAAAATAGCAGTAGACATATGCATATTCTCCCCCCAACACTGGCTTGTTGACTAAGTATTTCAATGCAGAGTGGCCAGTAAACATCTTAAAATGTCCTCCCAACAAGTAGTGTCGAAATTTATGCAGCACATACACCATGCCTAAACTTTCTCTTTCAGTGGTAGTGTAATTTATCTCAGTTGTAGAGAGCTTCCTGCTAGCAAAGGCTAGAGGGGTGGTCAATATCTCCTACTCCGGGTTGTGCTAACACTGCTCCTAATGCAATAGATGAAGCATCGACATGAACGTGGAATTCCTTACTCCAATCTGGGAAAACCAAGATAGGCACAGTGACCATTTTATGCTTTAGTGTGTCGAAGCTCTGCTGACATTCCTCTGACCATTGAAACTGACAGTCTTTCTTTAAAATATTTTCCATGGGTGTTGTTATCTGTGCATAGCCCTTGATGAAATTTTTGTAGTATCTAGTATGTCCCAACGTAGTGCGCAACTGTCTAACCGAAGTAGGACGAGGTAGATCACCAATGATGGCAATCTTGGAAGGATCAACCAACAACCCCTACTTACACACAATATGGCCTAGCAGCACTCCAAAGGGTGAAAACAAGATACACTTCTTTAGGTTCAGGGCAATCTGATATTGTCTGCACTTATCCAACATTAGTATTAAACATTCAATATGATTTTGCAATAAGCTAAAAATAGTCCAATCATCAAAATATGCTTCCAAACATTTCTGTAAAAATTCCTTGAATGCTTCAACCACCACCCTGGAAAAGATGGTTGGTGCATTCTTCAATCCGAAAGGCATCACTGTGTACTGGAAAGAACCCCATTCTGTTGCAAATGTGGTCTTATGTCTGTCTTCCTTAGCAATCTTGATCTAGTGATAACCTGAAAATCCATCTGTGAAGGAGTAAACTTCATGTCCTCCTAAATTATCTAACACTTCGTCAATAAGAGGTGTAGGGAATGGATCATGTAAACATGCATCATTCAGTTTCCTCAAGTCTACATAGATTTTGATCTCTCCTGACTTCTTATCTTGGACCACCATAGGGCTAATCCATTCTGACTCTTCAACAAGTTCTATGATTCCTGCTTCCAACATTCTATCTAATTCAATCTTGACTTTCTGTTTATATTTGGGATTCAGTCTGTAGGGTATCTACTTGACTGGTCTTGCATTTGGTTTTAAGGGGATCTTCATTTCTCCAATGGGCCCTTTAATTCCCTTCATGTCGGTGAACTTGGTTGGAAACAAGTCCTGGTATTCATGCAGTAATTATGTGATCTTATCAATAGTGGCATCATCCCAATAATCTCCAATGTTTTCCAACTTATGTGCTTGCTCTGTTCCAATATTAACTTTCTTGATTTTGATTGGTTGTCTAATGAAAGGTAGTTCAATTCTCGGCCCTTCTATGTCTCTCTGTCCTTCAATTTTTGCGATGTTCACATTCATAGGATCATCATCTTCATCGTCATTGATATTGTAACAAACTTGTAATTTCTGAAGAGGTGTAGTCCATTCATCTTCCTCTTCTTACTCAACAGGGAGGTTAGTTGTCTCCTCAAAGACTTTCTGTCTTACAACTTGTAAATACTGATCTATTGTGGGGTGTTGAATTTCAAATAGAAATGTAGCTACAAATTTTTGAGTCATACCCTGCCAATCTACAGTGGTGAGGCGCGATTCTGCTTGAAGATACCAATTGATAGGTGTTGTGTCCAAAGTGTTAATGAATTTATGCACCCATTGTTCGTGAGGAATGTTTCTCCAGGCCTCCTCGCAACTTCACACATGGTCCTTCGGACAACTCTGACCTATGTATCGAACTTCACACCCTTCAACTTGGTCTGAAAAGTGCACTGTCATCAGAGTGCGACATCGCATCCACTCCGCAATGTTCTTCTTTTGTGTTCCCCACCATATTTCTATCGTTCTTTCAAGGCTTCATCCAGTGCCAACAACCTTTGTTGTACTAGTACAATTTCTTCAAATTCCAATAAGAATGTTTCTAAATGATTTAAACCATCGAACGTGGTTAGGTTACTTACTTCTGTGCCAATCCAGCAAACTTCCCAGGTCGATATGGCACACCTCCGCGTGGATATTTCATACATCCTATTCTGCCATTTCTCCAATGCTTCTTCTGAATCTAACGAGCATGCGCTTTCACTCTGTCAGCTTAAATTTCCATCTGCCATAGGATTAATGTAATCCTATTGTCTTGCCGTCAATTTATATATATTCTCTAGTTCATAAGCATGGTCTTCTTCTCTGATAGGTTTTGTGTATCTGCGACCTTCATTAGGATCAAGAGGCACAATGACCCTAAGGCCATCACCTTCAAATGTCATTCTTCTTTTCTTTAATTCAACCACAGTAGAATTGTTGAAAGCCCAATAAATTCCTAACAGCGTAGGATAAGGACAAATGTCATCAACTATATCAATTACTTCGAAGTCTGCAAATGTCCTTACCCCGTCGATGTCCACAGGGACAAGCTCCAGTCTTCCAAAGGGGTTTACTGCATGTTGATTAGACATCCTGAACCTGATAGGGGAGTGAATCAACTTAGGTTTTCCCATCAGTGCCCAGGTCTGCTTCGTCATAACGTTGACTTCTGATTCCAAGTCGAGGGCCACATAATCTTTGTCATAGTCTCCAATCTGAGCATTAAGGTGCAGTTCCTTGTTTGTCTTTCTCTTCCTGGATACTTTATGTACTGCTCTATTTAGCAGAGGGTCTACCTTCCCTAGCTCATACTGTCTGATCAAGTTTTTTAGTTCTTTCACAACTCTTTCATCCTTAATCAAATTAATGCAAGTATATAAGAAATCCATAAGCTTTCTTACCTCTTTTCCTTCTCCGGTCGAGGCAAACTTATCGAATTACAGGGGCATTCCACATTCTTTCACTTCTGGTTGTGTCTTAGATGAAGAAGCTTGTTCTCTTCCAAATTCTCTTCTTGCCTCTTCAAACGTGT
Source organism: Picea engelmannii (assembly GCA_009831015.1). NCBI lineage: Eukaryota > Viridiplantae > Streptophyta > Pinopsida > Pinales > Pinaceae > Picea > Picea engelmannii. The sequence continues at coordinate 213,464 of ML802919.1, forward strand.
GTTTTTCTTTCCATGGATCAAACAACTGTGTCTTCTCTGCAGTTCTTTTGATCCTTGATTCTTCTATAGTCTTTCCTGGAGTCACCTTGTCTTCTCCTGTAACAACGCCTCCTCTAGTGATAACACTAACTCTAGGATCCTCTCCACGAGGTTCTGTTGATATCAGTTGTACTTGTTGGTTTCCTCCTCATCTCTCCTGGAGTTTGGCTAACAATGCTGGAAAATATTCAATAACATGTTCAAATGAGTTGCAGTAGCTGAAAATGGTACACGGGTTCTGAAAATCCCTTGCTAAGTGACTTGGCTGGGTGCAGTTATAAAAAATGATCTGACCTCGACCTCGACCCATGCCTCCTCCTTGTCCTCTTCCTCTGAATCCACCGCGAGGGTTGAAGTTTCCTCTTCCTAGGGAGTTAAACTGCGTAGAATTTCCCTCATGTTGCATCTCTCCTTGAATCTTATATGTATCTATTGACCTTTCATGCAAGAATTCATAAGCCCTACAGTCCTTCTCATCATGCCCCACAGATTTACAGAATGTGCAGTAAAGATTGGTAGGTGTCTGGACATATTTTTGCATGTAATAGAATTCACCATGGCGATGTCTATTTCTACATACCTTGCACCAAGGTAGAGTAATTTGCTTCAAAGGGATCAGAGCTCCAGAGGCCAAGTACTCATTAAATAGGGGACAATGCTCCTTGTCATGGCCTTCTGATTTGCATCTGATGCACCAGATGTCTTCTCTTTTATATTTTCCCTTTTCTTGCTTCATATCTTCGACCTGTAGAGATAAGCTAGTTATCTGACTCAAAATTTGACTCATACCTGAGTTGGATTCTCCCATAGGGGTTGACTCTAGTTTCATGGTGATCTCCAACGCCTCAGCCTACGAAGTGACCTTCTGTTGCATCAGAGGAACTCTGATGTGTGGTAAGAGGGTAGCAATGAACCATTCCTTGTTTTGATCGTCTGGAATCTGAAATCTCAAGCGGCCTGTCAATGTCTTAAACCTCTTATAAAACTCCCAAATAGGTCTAGCTACTCTTTTCTTGATTTCTTTAAGTTTTGTCATGCATTGTGACCCTGACTTGGGTTTCTTAAATTATGCACTCAACGCAGTCTTGATATCGTTCAATGGTTTAGGTTGTATAGTCCCTTTAACAAACTTCATGTACCAACTTAGTGCGCGGTCTCTCAAGGTAGTATTAAACTAATCTCTCTTAACAACTTCGTCATTGACTTGCTTAATACTCCATACAGATTCGCATAAGAACCAGTGTTGATCAATATCTTCAGATCCATCTCCTCTAAAGATAGGTAACCTCATTTCATCTGCCATAGATCTTCCTAGGTTTCTTGACTGAGTATGTGATGAACTTCTAGTAATAGTTTTTTGAGTGCTCTGATAACTCTGGCTACTCTGGTTACTTAGTGCTGCTAAAATAACAAGAGGAGTAATAGTACTTACTTCGATGGTAGGCACAATCCCTGAAGTTTATGATTCTTCTCAATGAGGTTATTCATTCTTCCCTTCCTTTGCCATAGCGGACTCTGAATGTTCCTCGTTTAATAACTCTTCTTCTTCTCCACTATATAACCCTTTGTCCTGTGCCAGTGGCTCGTGACTTTGCTCAAACAAGTTCACCAGAGGGGCCTCTCTGAAGGTTTTCCCACTACGCGTATGTCCAACCTCTGTGTCATTGTCACTATCTGAGTTCTTGAAAATTAGCTTTTCAATCCGACCGATTGTCGTATTTTCAAGATGTTCTTCTCATGCAATAGCATCTTGATCTTCAACTTCAAAAAGTGTAAAAATTTTCCTCTAGGTCCCTTAAATAAATGTCTCTATGCTTGGCTATATGACTCTACTCTATCAATAGCAAACTCAGTAATGTACCCTCCAATAGTGCTATCAAACCAGTGATATACTACTCTTGACACGACGATATCAACTTTCTTGACCTTCTTGATCAGCGTCGATGTCCAAACCACGAGTGATCTAGATCTGATCTCAAACTGGGTATTTGCTAATCTGGCTAACCACTCGTATAGATCCTTATGAATTCCTCCAAAGAAAATCTTGTGTATATCAGTAAAGATATACCTTCCCAACCAATCCTCCGTACTAAGATTAGGGGCATGATGAGAAGGACTGTCTCCAACGGTCATATAGCTTCGTCATCATCAATCCTTTGTACCATAAGAGTAAATTTGATGAGAATGATTGCCTCAATTCTCAATAGTATTCATCATCAATTATCATCAATCCTTCTCATCAAATTTACCCCTATGAGAAGGACTATCTCCAACGGTCATATAGCTTCATAGAAGGACCAACGAAGATTGGTACGGAGGATTTCACTATCTCTATCAAATTTATTCAGATCAACTCTTTCTTCCAGTTGTGCCCTAGTTTTCACACTATCAAACATACCTAGATTCATACTTTCGAAGCAAAAATTTCCACTTATCTTACCTTTATCAGAGCACAATTCTTTAAGATCTTACCTCTTTTCTTCAGATCGAACTTCTCTCTTAGCACAGAGCTTTGCAAGTCAAGTAGAATATTGCGCACTACAGCAACAAATCTACGCACAGAGCTTTCTCTTTTCTTCAGTTCCCAACAATCACAGTTTCAGGTCCTGGCAACAAAACCATTTGTTAGCACAGGGGCAAACCCAGGGTTCAATGCTTTAACAACGCACCAAAAAAACCCTAACTACCAGCCCTTTCGGCAACACCTGCGAAGAAGATGAAGTCTCACCCAAGGTAGAGGCAGGGGGGGTTGTAGGACTCAGGTATCTACAATCTAGCTGGGACATAGATCTGTGATTACAACACTTAACAAAGAACTTAGCCTATCAATATGTGATCTGGATTATTTTCGGCACGAAATGAGAGCGGAGATATAATAAAGAAATGCACAAAGATATTGCATATATTCAATAATATAACAGAAATGTATCAGATATGCAACCATAAAAATAGATATATAGTAATACACGATTTCTATTAATCAAATAAATGTACAGAGACTGTAAAAATACAGAGTGAAAGACTCGCTAGAATGGTGGCAGCTTATCTCTGAGAAGAGATGTGACGGCTACTCACATTCACAAGAAGATGATTACAATGAGGCTCTGAAGGCCTTTTTACAATAAGAAGGAATGCCAAAAACCCTAGACATCCAAAAACCTAACCCTAGGAGATGAAGCGCCAAAAGTCATGTGGGCCCCGTTTGGGTAAGTGAGTACATCAACTTCCCGGGGTCGTAACTTTTGCATACGATCTTCGTTTTAGGCGTGTGATAGCTCGTTCGAAAGGTATCGTTGAGGAGATTCATTTTGGGGGCTCAATCATGCCTTTGATTTTCATTGAGAACCTCGATCTCGAAAAACCTTCATTTGGGCCCTCAAAATGGCCCCGAAAGTTAAAACCTGCTAAAAATAGTAAATTGCCAAAATTGTCAGAAAACTATTTTGAGCCATTTGGAAAAGGTGGGTGGCCACCGATATCCACCTGGATCAATATGAATTTGTTCATAAATCCCATTCACATCGCAGATTAAACCCTAAATATAGAACAACGCAGTAATGAATAGATCACACACTTCCAACCACTTAACACATAGCATTAACTCAAATCTAGCATTCATTTATCATCAATAGAGCACTAAGCATCCATATATCTATCTAACATACATAAATACCAATACACTAACAGATAAACAACATCAACAACGTCATACAAAGCACATCAACACAGGATATACGTGGTTCACCCCAGTGTGGGGCTACATCCACCAACTCTTCTTCTTCTTTATTAGTCTTCAAGCCTCTTACATTCCTCTACTCCTGTGCACAAAGCCACAGAACCAATTCCACAAAGGACAGGAGATTTGCGCGCACCTCGCCTAATCCTCCTTCCCCAAATTAGGTCAAGGCACAAAACCTTACACAGTCTGTGCACAAAGCAACTTACATTCACATGCACTTAGCTCTGCAAGTCTCAACACACAGTATGCACAAAAGCCAACAATTATTCTCCGCACTTAGCAATTTATACATATTCTTGCAGGAAGCCAACTTAGACTAACTTCGCTCTAAGTCCTATCTACTTATTTATACATTACAAAAGGGGCCTAAACATGGGTAAACCCATGGGCCAAAATCCCATACCCATTACATAAACCCTAAAAGCCCAAAAATCCCACAAAACAAGCGAGATCCCGCGATCTTTGCTTCGCCTAGGCGCTCCATCTTCGACTAGCATGTCGAAGTCCCAAAAATGGTCAAGCACGACCAATGTTCTCTCAAACTTGGTTGAGGGCCAACACCCCCCCTCCATCAATAAAGGTAGGTAGTTCAAGGGGGGGGGAAGCACTTGAAGGTCATCGATCGGGAAAAAATTGATGTTGTCGGGGGAGATCTGCGCGAAGATTATGTTCTACAAGACAAAATGTCTTGTCAACTTCCGAACTTTGGATAAAAATACATATGTCATAAAGAAAAAAGTTTTTTTTTTTTAATCTTTGCATTTCCATTTATTTTTCCTATGCTAAACTAACCTATTTTATCAACTTAGGTTGCATTTTAATGTGCAAACCCTTTTCAATTTTCTCTGAAAATAAAATTTACCTAACATATCTTCTATCCTATGCATCTCACTCATTAATCCAACTTAAACAATTGGATTAATTTATTCCTCTACCTAACTACTTTAGCCAAGATTAGACAGTTTGACTAAATTATTCTCTAACCTAACAACATAAATTTAAAATGTTTGATCATGATTAGACTGTATGATTCAAACTCATTTTTCTTTTGATGGGGTTTTCTTGTTTTTCTCTCTCTTTTTTATTTTTATTTTATTTTTTCCTTTTCCTTTCTTTTCTTTTCTTTTATACCCTCTTTTCATTTTGATTATTTTTTTCATCTTTTCTCTTTTTCTTTGGAAATCATTTGCAGAATGTAATATTATTTACAATATAAAATCACTAAAAGAAAAAATTTCAATCACCGTTGAACTCTAACATTATCTATAGTGAATGTTTTGATATCTTAAATATATTTATTTTTGAAGTTTTATAATTGATTCTCTCTTTTGAAATTTTACTATGATCACATATTACTTTCTAACTCCCATAAAATGTCATGATATCAATTATTATTTAAATAACCTTTAAAAAATATATTTTTAACCACCAACCTCTTATATATCCAAATCCATTACTTCAAATTGTTATTAATATCAATACCTAAAGATTCTGTAATATACTCACATCATTTATACATCATGTACCACATTGATTATCTCTAATTAATCATCTTAACCTCACCCTTGTGAGGCACCATTACAAAATACTTTAACCCATTTTTTATGGGGTAGGCATACTTGTTTGTTAGAGATATGATTGTATAGGCTAGGCATACTTGTTTGTTAGAGATATGATTGTATAATGTAGGGAATACAACATTTATAGTATATTTTAAATGAAATATTTAAAAAAGTGATGATAATATTTTTGAAATTATATATAATAAAAAAAATTAATTTTATCATATAAATTTTGATAATTAAAAATTTGAAAATAATTAAAAGTTAATATTTTAAAATAATGAATATAAATAATAATAGAATTTGTAAAATTAAAAATTTTGATTTTATTATAAGTAATAATATTTTTAAAAATATTATATAATAATGATTTTAATGATAGAAATTTATATAAAAGAAATTATGATATTTTTAAATTATCATAAATAAATAATATACAATATTTTAGATTAAATTTAATAATAACAATTTTGTTTATTAAATAAGTAAAATATATTTTATATAAAATGATAAATAATTAATAAAAGATAATGAAAAAAAAATTAAGAAAAGAATAAAACAATCCAAA
>ML802920.1:3956-21208 GCA_009831015.1 Picea engelmannii
ATACATCAAAATCCAACTATTCATAGAAATAAGACATACATTTTGAACCAATGGATAGATATGATGTATCTGAGCACTGTAGACCTTCCTGGGAGCTTGATCTCAGAATCTAGAACCTCGACATCTTCATCTTCTCAAGTTTCTGTGGCTTTACCAACATGTACGCACCCTAATACACTTCTAGCCCGTGTATGTATGCACCCTAATACACTGTCAGCCCACGTACGCCTCAGTATGTACGCACCCTAATACGTTGTTAGCCAGCGTACGCCTCAGAAAAAGAGGGTTTTTTTAGTATTCGTTGTAATTCCAAGAATTTCGTCACCAACCCTTTATACTACCTCAGACTTTCGCAACTTCAGATGTGTCAATGAGTACTTGCAATAAGCCTCACACAACAAAATATATTCAATGTGTTCAAGTATGATTAAATGAGAGAGCCTCGTCTCTTATTTATACTTTCATGTAGTATTCCACTTTCCTTATTTTAAGGGGTTCTCCATTAACTTTATTATTTAAATAATTTCTTTGCAAACACTTTGACTTTTTGGGGCTTCTAGATGACTCATGAGGGTTCTCCAACTTCACATGGCCATAACTCTCTAACTGTGAGGATTTGTGTGGTGTTCCACATACCACTGGAAATGGAATGACAAGCACTATCCATCTAGGATAGTTTCACTAACAAATTCACTGACCTTCATCTCATTATTCCACAATTAAGCATGGATTCTATAACCATACTTCTAGGATAACTCAATCTGCAAAGTGTCTTCCCGTGAGGGCTTTCACCATAAGGGGACCACTTTGGAGTTCATCCATTTGTACTTCTTGTCAACCATGACAAGACAATAATGAGTCATATTTACATCAAATAAACTTGGGTCCATTACCCAAACCTTTGTGCTACCAGACTTTCTTCAAGGGTTGGCATCAATGAAAACCAACCTTAATCAACAATCTCCCCCTTTGGCATTGATGCAAACACTCTGATGCAATACTGAAATCATGTCATGCAATATTGAAGTCATATCACTCATGCTCCCCCTGGAATCATGCCTATGTCCTTTGCATCTGATAAATATCTCCCCCTTTGTCATCAATGGCAAAGGTATCTTTCCGTATGGGCTTGATCCCCCTAACTGAACTGTCCTCTTTATGGTGTTTCCTCATGTACATCTAAGACATATAAGATAAGCATTCAAAAGAATTCATTTTGGAGTAGAACTAACTCTGAGTCTCTGGCAAAGATACTCAAAGGTTTCCCATGGAAGTGGTTTTGTAAAGATGTCTTCCACTTGTTCTTTTGTGCCCACATACTCAACTTTGATGTTCTTTTCTGCAACCTGTTCCCGCAGAAAGTGATACTTGATTGGAATGTGCTTCGTCTTGGAGTGCATCACCAGGTTCTTTGAGATATTGATGGCGCTTGTATTATCACAATAGATTGGAATGGGCTCATCATACTCAACATGTATATCTGTCAGAGTTTGTTTCATCCAAAGAACATGTGTACAACATGTTGTTGTTGCAATATACTATGCCTCGGTTGTAGATAAACATATTGATGATTGTTTCTTGCTTAGCCATGATACTAAACACTCCCCAAGTAGAATGTTTCTCCATTGGTGCTTCGTCGGTCATCAATACAACCTGCCCAATCTACATCTGTGTAGGAAATAAGTGATAGATCATTTCCTTTTGGATACCATAATCCAAATTCTTATGTTCCTTTGAGATATCTGAAAATCCTCTTCACTGCTAATACATGTGATTCCTTTGGTGTTGCTTGAAATCGTGCCACCTGTCCAACTTCCTACATTACATCTAGTCTGGATGTTGTCACATATAGTAGGCTACCAATCATTGACAATCATTGACCTGTATTGCCTCTGATATGTAGACTTTGAATCATCATTTTTTCTCAACTTGCAATTGGTTTGCATGGGAGTGATAACTAGTTTGCAATCTTCCATTCCGAACCTCTTTAGCATTTCTCTTATATACTTGGTTTGAGAAATAAAAATTCATTGGTTTCTTTGACGTATCTGAAGTCCCAGAAAGAAGGATAGTTCTCCAAGTAATGAAATTTCAAATTCATTCTGCATATCCTTTGCAAATTTCTGGTTTAGCCTGTCATCATCACTACCAAAAATAATATCAACATAAACTTCGATTAATAAAATACTATCTTGACTTACCTTGATGTAGAGGTTGTTGTCTGCACTTCCTTTTCTGAACCCTGCATGTTGTAGATATTTATCCAGTCTAGAGTACCATGCTCTAGGAGCCTGTTTTAGACCATACAAGGCCTTCTTTAATTTACTCACATAATCTGAGTTCTCTGACAACTGGAATCCTGTTGGTTATTCAATGTAAACTTCTTCTTCAAGTTCCCCATTCAGAAAAGATGATTTTACGTCCATCTGATACACTTTAATATTTTTGGAGCATGCATAAGATAAAAGCAATCAGATTGCTTCCATTCTAGCAACTAGAGAAAATGTTTCTTCAAAGCTGATTCCTTCAACCTGTGCATATCCTTTACATACCAATTTAGCTTTGTTCCTTGTAACATGTCCATCTTCATTCAATTTATTCTTGTATACCCACTTTGTGTCAATCACATTCTCATCTTTTGGTCTTGGAACCAATTCCCAAGTGTCATTTTTCTCTATTTGATCCAATTCTTCATCCATGGCCTTATTCTGAAATTCATCATTGTTGGCCTCTTCAAAACAAGTTGGTTCAATCATAGATGAGAGTGATACGTGTGTTTGTTCTAGTGAACGGATTCTTCTTCTAGTCTCAACTCTTGTGTCTTTGTTTACAATAATCTGATCTGAAGGATGATTCTTCTGTACTCGTCTACTAGGTGTCTTTGGAGGCACTTGTTGAACTTGCTCTTCTTCTTCTGTCGGATCCTATTCATCTTCCCCTTCTGTTTCATCTTATATTTCTTCTTCGTAAAGTTGTTCCATTGATTCATTTTCTTCTTCCTTTAATTCTTGTCTACATGTTTCATCAATTGTTACGTTGATGATTTCCACAACTTTGTTCAATCTCAAGTTGTAACACGTGTATGATTTCCTTGTACTTGAATAACCAACAAGTACTCTTTTGTCCACATGAAAGTCAAACTTTCTCATTCTACCATCTTCTCTTTTGATGTAGCATTTGCTTCCAAAAACTCTGAAGTGCTTCACATTTGTTGGTCTTCCTTTCCATAGCTCTTAGGGAGTTTTGTCAGTGTTGTTTCTGAACATTAATCTATTTTGAATGTGAATTGTTGTATGCACTTCCTGTGTCCAAAAAATATCTGTCAATTTGGAATCCATTAGCTTTGTTTGAGCCTTTTCATGTACTATCCTATTCTTTCTTTCAACAACTCCATTCTATTGAGGTGTCCTAGCAACGGAGAATTGTCTTTTTATTCCATCACTGCTGCAGTAGTCCATAAATTCCTTTGAAGTGAACTCTCCTCCATTATCATATCTCAAGCATTTGACTTTTGAATCCATTTTATTTTCAACCATTTCCTTGTAGATCTTGAAGTTTTCAAAAGCTTATGACTTATTCTTGAGAAAATAAACTTTAGTCACTCTTGTATAATCATCAACTAATAACATAAAGTATTTCTCACCTTTTAAACCCTTTGTTGTAGTTGGTCCAACCAAATTAGTATGCACAATTTCTAGTGGTCTTGTCGTTGAATATTCCTTTGATTTGAACCCGGTCTTTGTTTGCTTTCCCTGTTGACGATGCTTGCATAAAGTGTTGGTTGGTTTCGTGATCTGGGGCATTTCTCTGACTGCTTCTCTTTTGCTAACTTTTACAAGTTTATAAAAATGTATGTGACCCATTGTTATGTGCCATAGCCAACTTTCATCTTCCTTTCCTAGACGACACTTTTCATTTCCAATTTCACTTAACACATATATGTTGCTTGAAGTTCTCGCGGTTGTAGCAATCAATTTTCCTGAACCTTCTTTTCTTATCTCACACTTTTGTGAATCGAAAGTAACTTTATGAACTTGGTCACACATTTGACACACACTTAGAAGATTATGTTTCATATCTTTTACTAGTAGAACATTTTCTTCCTTTGTATTCTTGTTCCCAATTCTGTCTGTGTCTTTTCCAATGATTTTAGTTGAATCATCATTTCTGAAGGAGACTGATCCATCTCTTTCCTTTCTTAATGTAAGAAACATGTCTATATCACCTATCATGTGTTTTGAAAAGCCACTATCAACATACCAACCACGTTTCTTCTTCTTATCTTGTAGAGAAAGTGTGCATTCTTCATTGTTGTATTGATTCCGCTTTCTTATCCATGTCCTTTTCTGACGTTCCTGTCTGTGATTGTTGTTGTTCTGTTGTGGTTCTCTATGAGGGATTGCCATTCTGCAATCTTTGGCCATGTGTCCAAAGTTGTTACTCTTGTAGCATTCCACTTCAGTGCTCAATGATTCAAACCTATTGTAACTTCTTCTCTATGTTTCACTAGGCCTTCTTGGATAACCCTTTTGTGTATGACTTTCAAGGTTGTTAATGTTCCTGTTGTTAGCTCTGCAATTCACAACTTTATGTCCAAAATTATTACATGCATAACATAAACCAAAAAAAATATAGTTTGATACCCGGGAATTGGAGATCTTCTGAAAGGAGGTGCTCTTATGAATCCTTCTTCTTCCTGAGACCTATATGTTTATGTCGGTTGTTGATTCTGAAATATGAATCTTCTCGGTGGAGGAGTGTCCCTGTAATTTTATCTATAGACCATCCTATCCCCTTTGATTGTTTTTGCATAACTTTTTGGATATATTTCTTGTTCTATCATTTTGGAGCTTGATCCATTTTCTGTCTGAATGTATCCAAGTCCATACTTGTCATGATTAGGCCTTTGACTGTTGATAATGTCATTCAAAACTTTTGAGATGTTCTGCATATTTTTCTTTTGAATATTATTTCTTAATGTGACAATCTCTTCTTCCAAATTTTCAATGATCATATCTCTTCCTTCTAGTTGCTCTTTGAGTGCTTCTTCAATTCTTTTATCTTCTTCAATTTGAACCTTCAAATTTGTGATCATTTGTTCTAATTCTTGAGTGTCTTCTTTCTTGTCTAGTTTTGCTTGTTGCTTCTTGTTTTTCCTCTTTTCTCTTCTCGTAACTTCTATGGCACTCAACAATTCCTGTTGGTAGTCAACTTATGTCTCTTCAATTTCTTCTTCGACTTCTTCATATTCTTCTTCAGAGTCTTCTTTATTATAGTCTTCTACTGCCATGACTAGAACTCTTTCTATCTCACTGTCACTGACTTCATCTTCATCTGATAATGAGATGTCTTCTTTGGTGCATAAGCTTTTCTTGAAAACTTTCTTTGTGGCTCTTTTGCCTTTATATGTTTGTTTGTTTTTTGAATAACCTTCATCATTTCTATTTTTTCTTATGAGGACATTTGTTAGCCAAATGACCAATACCATCACAATTAAAACAAATTAAAGGAAGCTTACCTCTATACCTGTCGTCGGTTCCCTTGTTCAGTATTTTGACAAAGTTGGCCACTTCTTCATCATCTTCCGAGATGTCACTATTGTTGCTATGTTTTTTTTTTCTTGTTGCTTTCCCTTTTTCTTTGATCTTTTGGATTCTTTGAGGGATGCTTCTTTTACATCTGGATTTTCCTGTTCAATTCTCATTTCATATGCTGTGAATATTCCATGTAGTTCATTCATGCTTATTGAGTTTAGATCTGTTCTTTCTTCTAGTGTTGATATCTTAGGGTCAAATCTCATAAGAAGAGATCTTAGTACCTTTTGCACAATTAAAGATTATTTGATTTCTTCTCCCAATCCCATGATTGCATTTACTGTTTCATCGACTCGTAAGAAGTAAGCTGCAATATTCTCATCTTCCTTCATCTTTAGTTGTCTGAACTGACCTCTGTAAGTTTGAAGCTTTGCTTCTTTGAATTTTGAATCTCCTTCATAAATATTTTGAATTTTGTCCCAAATCTCTTTAGTGGATTTACAATGTGCAACTTTGGTGAATATCGTTTCACCAAGACCATTCAGAAGTGCATTTGTGTCTTTGGAATTATTCTGACTGAGTTTCACTGCTTTGTCATTTGTTGGTGGAACTATTGGTACTGTGTATCCATCTACAATTGATTGCCAAATTTCAAATCCCTGTGTCTGTATATATGTCTTCATCCTTATGCTCCAAAATGCATACTTTTGTCCATGAAACTGTGGTATTCCATTTTTATACAAGTTGTTTCTCTCCATGATCTACCTTTCAGTGGTTAAATTGATTTCTAAAGGAACCTGCTCTGATACCAATTGTTGGATTACTGAGAGAGGGGGTGAATTAGTAATAGAGCAATGTAATCCTTTTTGACCATATAATCCAAGTGTTATATCAATGTAGAATTATCATCCAATAACTGCAGAGTAAATAAGCAATGAACAAATGATTAATCATACACATACACAGTACACCAGTATTTTACGTGGAAACCCAAAGTGGGAGAAAACCACATAATGATTTTTATTATATGTCTTGAAGAATTACATTCATTGGAAGCACCAACTTCCTTTGTTTTCCAGCTGCAACTGGAAGGAGGTTCCAACTCCCTAGTTTTTCAGGCTACAACTTGAGGGAAGCTTCAACTCCCCAATTCTCTAGCTACAACCAAAAGGAGGCTACAACCCCCTAAGTTCTCCGGATACAACCACCTATCATTGTCTTGTCCAACCTCCATAAAGTAGAAGTAGAATGATGGAACCACTGTCACATTATCACTGTGAGATATACCACTATACAATTGTATCAATCTATACCACTGACCTGCATCCAACTTGTACAACTGCCCTGCAATCAATATGTACCTGAACTGAACATGTATCAGCAAAATACAATAGGTACATGACCTGTAGTGTTGCGGCACGCATATGTACGCACCTTATATGTTATGCAGCCCGCGTATGTACGTGATCAAACTATTATGCAACTTGTGTATGCCTTCTGAAAACTAGGGTTTTCTTTCTCTTGAAAACTTCTGACCCTCTATAACTTTTTTCACATAGATCTGTAACCTGTCACTATATCCATATTGTAACTGTACCCTGTGCATGCGTCCTCATACATAACCCTTACCCAAAGCATATATATCTCTCTCTAGTCATGTGCCATATGTTAGAAAAGCAGGATTGCAGAGCAATAAAATAAAACTAATGTGGAAATAAAACACAGAAGATACACAATATAATAGAGACACGGATATACATGGTTCACCCAGTGTGGGCTATGCCCACCCGATAAATTTCCATGTCCTTCCTTTATTATTATCCAACAAATGAAGGGATACAACCTACAACAAACCCGATGTAACTTCATCTTATTTCTCTCACAGTCTCCTCTCTCAGAATACAATATTCGCTATCATACCTAGCCACAATACATTTCCCTCATAAAAGAGGGTTTCCTACAAGGGAAAAATACCCTAACATAATTTCTATCGTTAGATTTGCGACCTTATAATGAACGGTCCAGATTTACAATGAAATTACAATATACATTTACAATGCAATTTTTCCTTTGGGGGCGTGCTTGCCCCTAGACCCCGCAGAGGGGGTAACCCCCCTCTGCACTCCCCCGCATGGAAGAGTGTACATTCTTCTGGGGTGTAAAGTCTTCATGGGGTATAAACATGGCTGAAAACAAAGACCTCTGAATCTGGAGATAATTAGGCTCCATAACCAACAATCTCCCACTTGAAGATTGATCTCAACAACTCCACCACTGTTGTATCTATTGGACTATGAACCTTATTGGACCTGGGAAATTTCTCATCTTCACCTTCATGCTTGAAGACCAACCGAAACTGAGTAAGAACTCAATTTATCCCTGGTTACTCCCTTTGTTAACATTTCTGCAAGATTTTGGCTAATGTGTATCTTTTCCAACTTCAAATGTCCATCTTCCAAGACGGATCGTATGAAATGGTACCTCAGTTTTATATGCATAGTATTTGAATGGAAGTTTGGGTTCTTTGCAAGATGAATGACACTCTCACTGTCACAATACAACCTGCTATTCTCCTGCTTCTTTCCCAATTCCTCCATAAACCTCTATAACCAAATCAATTCTTTACTAGCCTCTGTAGCAACAACATACTCTGCTTCTGTTGTTGAAAGTGAAACAACCTTTTGTAGTTTCAAAATCCAACTTACTATTGTTCCACCTATAGTAAAAACATACCCTGTGGTGCTCCTCCTGCTATCTTTATCACCTGCCACATCTGAAACAACATATCCCTTTCGAAATGTGTCTGGACCTCCAAAACATAATGCATGAGTAGCAATACCTCTCAAATACCTGAGAATCCACTTTACTGCCTCCCAATGTTCTTTACCTGGATTGTTCATATACCTACTCACAACTCCCACTACATGTGCAATGTTTAGTCTTGTACAAACCATCACATACATCAAGCTACCAACTGTTGATGAATAAGGGACCCTGGACATGTATTTTATCTCCTCCTATGTCTTGGGGCACATTTCCTTAGTTAATTTGAAATGGTTGGCCAAAGGTGTACTAACTGGTTTTGCATTCTGCATTCTAAACCTCTCCAACACCTTCTCTATGTACTCACCTTGAGAAAATGTCAATTTATGATTTTTCCTGTCTCTTGTTATTCTCATACCAAGGATTTTCTTTGCAACACCCAAATCCTTCATCGCAAGTGAATTAGATAATTTCTTCTTGAGCACATTTATATCTTGTATATTAGACCCTGCAACAAGCATGTCATCTACATACAATAGCAAGATAATATAGCTTCCATTTTCTAGTTTTTTAAAATAAACACAGTGATCAAAATGACATCTACTATAACCATGTTCTGTCATAAACCTGTCAAACTTCAAATACCACTGCCTTGGATCTTTCTTTAGGCCATACAAGCTCTTCTTCAACCTGCTTACCAAATTCTCCTTCCCTTTGACCTCATACCCCTGTGGTTGTTGCATATAAATCTCTTCCTCCAAATTTCCATGGAGAAAAACAATTTTTACATCTAATTGTTCAAGATGCAAATCTTCTACTGCCACAAGACTCAAAATAGTCCCAATTGAAGTCATTTTAACAACAGGAGAAAATATTTCATTAAAATCTATACCTTTATTTTGTGCAAACCCCTTTACAACAAGTCTAGCCTTGTATCGCTTTTTTCCTCCATATTCTTCCTTCAACTTGTAAACCCATTTATTCTGCAATGCTCTTTTTCCTGCATGCAACTGAGCCAAGTCCCAAGTCTGGTTATTTACCAAGGAATCCATTTCCCCCTTCATTCCTTGCTCCCACTTCTTTTTTGTGTCTACTTGCATTGCCTCTTCGTAACATTCTGGTTCACCAGAATCAGTCAATAATAAATAATACAATGAAGGAGAGTATCGTTTAGGGGGTATACTTAATCTGGTAGATCTTCTAACCACACTTGCAGGATTTTGAGGTACTTGTTGCTCTTGTTGTTGTACATTTTGTTTTTCTGGTTCCTTTGGAATTTTGTTTTCAGTGATATCATCAAGCACTATGTATTCTGGTTTTTCTTTTTCCTGTTTCTTTCCCTGCAACTGATATGTGTACATGACCTTCTCATTGAACATGAAATCTCTACTCCTAATGATTTTATTATTTTAATAATCCCATAAGCGATAACCAAAATCATTAACACTATATCCAATAAAGGTACACTTCTTGGATTTTGCCTCAAGCTTTGTTCTATTTTCTTTATCAATATGGACAAATGCTTCACAACCGAAAGTCTTCAAAAAATAATAGTTTACCTTTTTTCCTGTCGATGCCTCCTCTGGAATTCTACCATCCAACGAGCTTGAAGGTCCTTTGTTTATTAAGTAAACAACATTATCTACAACATCTGCCCAGAACTGTAAGGGCAAACCAACATGCAATCTCATACTCCGTGCACGCTCCATGATTGTCATGTTCATCCTTTCTGACACACCATTTTCTTGTGGTGTTTTTGGAACTATCTTCTCTCTACGAATCCCATGGTATGAACAATAATCATCAAACTCCTTGTTGCAATATTCACCTCCATTATCTAATCTGAGACACTTCAACCTTTTTCCTATCTCATTCTCAACCAAAGCTTTCCATTTCTCAAAAGTATCAAAAGCATCAATTTTTTGTCGAATGCAATAAACCCAAGTTTTTCTAGTTACATCATCAATAAAAGTAACATAATAACTAGATCCACCAAGAGATGATACTTGAGTTGGTCCCCATACATCTATATGCACAAGCTCTAACCTTTCACTCTTCTTTTCTTTTCTGACTCTGAGAAATCTTACTCTCTTCTGATTTCCATAAACACAATGCTCACAGAAGTCCAAATCAATTTGTTTAAGGTCCGCCAAAAAATTTCTTTTGTGAAGTATCTGTATCCCCTTCTCACTCATGTGTCCAAGCCTATGATGCCACAGTGTTGTATCCACTCCTGTAGAATCCAAAGAGATAGAAGAGTCAATATTACCAGTACATAAATACAATGTACCTACCTACTCTCCTTTTTCTATCACTAATGATCCTTTGGTGACCTTCCACACCTTATCTGTAAATATGGATATACAACCTTCACTTTCCAACTATCCTGTTGAAATTAGATTTTTCCTTAGATCTGAACCATGTCTTACCTCTTTTAACAACCATTGGTTTTCATTTCTTTTCTTTATTTTACCTTTCCCATTCCTACAATTTTTCATGGTGCATCATCACTCAAATGAACTTGTCCAAAATCACCTTGAAGATAATCTAGAAAATGTTTCCTATGGGGTGTGGCATGAAATGAAGCCCCTGAATCTACCACCCAAGACTCAGAAATATTATCTATAGAAAGAATCAAAGCATCTTGTAACACATCACATGTTACATTTGCTTCCCGATTTCTCTCTTGTTGTCCATCTCTTTATTTCTTTGGAGCTCTGCAGTCTTTCTTCAGATGTCATTTCTTCCCACAATTCCAACACTCTATCTTTCCAAATATGGATTTGGATCTTCCCTTCCTATAATTCCCGCGGTTCATTGAGCCCTTTCCTCTATCCTTTTTTCTTCCCCTGTTCTCCATGTTCAACGCATTACCTGATGTCTCACCTATGCTTTTCCGTCGCATTTCCTCACTAAGGATAACACCAACAACATCATAAAATTTTAAAGTATTTGAACAAGAGACAGAGTTACTTACAACCATGACCAAGTCATTCCATCTTTCTGGCAATGAGCACAAAATTAGAAGAGCCCTGACCTCATCATCAAAGTCCACTTTTACATAAATTAGTTGATTAGTAACCGTATTAAATTCATTTAAATGACCTTCAACAGATCCACCTTCTGACATCTTCATATTAAATAATCTCTTCATTAGGAATACCTTATTGGACGCCGAGGGTTTTTCATACAATTTAGCCAATGTGTACATCAAATCCTTCGTTGTATTTTCTTTCGAAATATTGAAAGCCACTGACGTTGTGAGGCTCAGTCATATCATTCCTAGAGATTTTTTGTCAAGAATATCCCATTCTTTGTCCTTCATAGTCGTCGACTTCTTTTCTATTCCGCCCAATGGTAGGAATAGATCCTTCTGATATAAATGATCTTCCATTTGCATCTTCCATAATTGGTAGTTTTGGCCATTAAATTTCTTGACCCTAAACTTTATATCTTCTGCCATTGCTCCCACTCGAACTAGGAACCCTCTTTTCCTGCGAGTTACCTTTCACTCTGATACTAGTTGTTAGAAAAAAAGGATCACGGACCAATAAAATAAAACACAAAACATACACAATATAATAGAGACATAGATATATGTGGTTCACCCTATAACACACCCACGATGGGGCATAAATAAATAAATAAAATATTTTTCCTCAATTAGTCGAATCCTCCATCCATGGTCTCTAATCCTGATCAGTGGATCTCCAAAATTCCCGAGTTGAACTATCTCTTTGGTTCCCTACTGAAATATCTAAGAAATTGATCCACGGGTCTTTGCGAGACTTCACCCGTGCAGACTAGCACCAGGTATAAGCTTCCTCCACGCGACCATTGGCTGTGACCGCAGGCCTTACCTAAAGGCATTTCACGATTTCGCATGTCGGGTCTTTGCATGTGAGTCACCTCGACTCTCTCGACCTCTAAAATCCTGACAAGGGTCTAGCACATGCTACCTCCTCCCTTATCCTTCAACCATATCACCTCCAACCAAACCTTGGGGCCCACCTCTGAGTGCATCACGATTTCATGTATTAGGACTTTTGAACAACTTCCTCCTTCGAACCTCCGACGCCTGATTTCCCGATATCCCACGTTCTCCCTGGACAATCAACGGTCCACGTTCTCTCTTTGATCGATGGATATGATCAAATCGCGAACTCATATTTCGTGAGTTGTCACGACTCTGCCCTTTGACCTTCCCACTCTGCGAGTTAGTGAAATGTTGATCTCTCGCCACATGTCCTTTCTGATGGATGGTCTCGACGATTTCAGAACTTGTGACTTCACAAAGTCCACTCTCCTGTCTGTCTTTAAATGGTTAAGGTGCATGCACCTTACCTCTATATCAACGACTGTTGATCCACACACTCAGATCCAACAGTCCATATATGATCTTATCCTGTGCGCTCTTCTAATAGTTTGGACGTGAATTTCAATGACCCAGATCTTTCACAGTGCTCAAACCAACGACCACTATCACTCCTCCTCCCGAGATTTCACTTTCTTCCTTGACTTGGAATATTTCAGATGTTCCGAAGGACTTGGCCTTCGATCTACCTCCTGTGAGCACTAATATAGGGGTCTCGACTTCTGCTTTCCCTTAGGATCTTACGAACTTGTAACAATTTCACCTCTTGGACCTCGTCTGTGATTTTGAGAAGTGCTTATCTCTTCTGAGCTTGGTTCTTAGGGGATCTCGAATTCCTACATACTCCTTGCGTTAATATACTCTTGTCAGATCGACGTTCCACGACCTTCCTTGATCCAACTGTCTAGATCGCATCTAAACTTCAGGTTTCAGAAGTTTAGTCGTGCTAACGTGCAATTCTCCCGATGTGCGGACTCCGATATCTCCAATCTGACGGTCANGAGAGTCCCGATAGATCCTTAGATCTACAGTCGAGATCGCATTGCGACTTCGGGTTTCAAAAGTTTTGTCACGCCAACACGTGATTCTCCCGATGTGCGGACTCTGATCTCGCCAATCCGACGGTCAAGGAGGGTCTCAATAGATCCTTATATCTACGGTCCAAATCACATTGCGACTTCAGGTTTCAGAAGTTTAGTCGCGCCAACGTGCAATTCTTCTGATGTGCGGACTCCAATCTTGCCAATCCGATGGTCAAAGAGGGTCCCGATAGATCCTTGGATCTACGATCCAGATCGCATCGTGACTTCGGGTTTCAGAAGTTTAGTTGCGCCAACGTGCAATTCTCCCAATGTGCAGACTTCGATCTCGCCAATCTGACGATCAAGGAGGGTCCCAATAGATAATTGGATCTACGATCCAGATCGCATTGCGACTTTGGGTTTTCAAAGTTTAGTCGCGCCAACGTGCGATTCTCCCGATGTGCAGACTTTGATCTCGCCAATTCGACGATCAATGAGGGTCCCGATAGACCCATGGATCTATGGTCCAGATCGCATCGTGACTTTGGGTTTTATATTTCAGAGAATCCGTCCCCTTCCCGATGATTACCAACATTCATTGAACTTGCGAAGACTGAAGGAATTGAGGCGTTCATGTCTACTCTCCTTCTTAAAAATATAACGGTCATGATAGAACTTGGATCCTCCCGAACGAATCTCATCCATTCATATTCCAAATGAAAGGATATCCCCTTTCGATACTTGAATCTCACTATTCTTCCTGAGCTTTGGTGGCTCTGAAAGGATTAAGAGTTTTTCTCTCTTTGTTTTGAACGTAATGCTTGGAAGAATTCTTCCGCGCACCCCTTACGTTCATTCCTCAACTCTATAACTTAAGATGGTCTTGGCCTCTGCCCACCTTGTAGAGATTCAATGCATACATGCACTACCTCTCCTGAGATTAATAGACTTCGTCCTCATAGTGATTGCAGGGTTCAACCTCCGCAATCAGGGGATTACTCACTCAACTCTAAGATGGTGATGAAATTCCTTGGGAAAGTGCTTTCGAGGAATAAAACTAGAGCATAAGGAAATCAAGCAGATGTGAAAGTTCTCAAGGAACGAACACATATTCTTGACTTAATCATTCAATATAGAAACCATTATAGGCATATAAGTATAAGCATGCATCTATTATTTCCAATTCAAAGAACAAGGCATAAAAACACTTATCATAATCATAAGGCGTGATGTGACTACTGAGAGGGGTGCTCGTTTCCACCCAACCATAGGCTCAGTCACTCCCAATGGATTTATCACTAGCCACCCCCGAGCTTAGGCCACGATGATTTGAGATTCACTCTCTTACTTCCATCTCAACGGAAGTTGGGGACGAAGGTTACTCTCCTTCTCCCAATATAGGAATAGATAAGGATGAAGGTTACTCTCCTTCTCCTAGCTCAGTCTCTATTCTCTATGATCAAAACTTACTTTTCACTTTAAATCCTTCCTTGGACCCGAGAGTTTTTCTCTCCCGTCTCTGCACTCTTCGCAGGTCCCCTCCGCCCACACCACACTTCCTTTCTTACCTTCCTCAGCAAGATTATGTGTGGTTCCAATTTCTAGTCCGTGGTCAGGTCTGGAAGCCTTACAGATGGGCGGTCTGCCCCATCCCCTCATTAACTCTTGAGGAGGTCTTCCAACCTACTAGC
Source organism: Picea engelmannii (assembly GCA_009831015.1). Lineage (NCBI taxonomy): Eukaryota > Viridiplantae > Streptophyta > Pinopsida > Pinales > Pinaceae > Picea > Picea engelmannii. The sequence goes on from ML802920.1 coordinate 18,841, forward strand.
TTGACTAAAATTCATTCTGGGTTAGATGGTTGTTTTGATCTTGAGAAATTAAATCCAACATAGTACTGGTTCGGTGGAGGTTAACGCAACCATTCTGGCTCCCCTCCACCACCTTTTCATTAGCCATCGTGGTCTCTCTTAGCACATCCTCTTCACAACATTGATGCAACACGTATCCATTATCTATTAAAATAATAGAATTTACATTCATCGACCTTTTATACAAAGGTCCATCAAATCAAACATTCACACCTTTGAGTTTGCCATAGTTCCTGGCCAATAGAGTTATATTTACAGACTAGGGGAAACATGGTGTTACAATTCCCTCCCCCTTAAAGGAATCATCGTCCTCAATGTCCTATCTATCAACATGATATGTATGTACAGAAGTAAACAAAATTGGATATGCATGTCTCATGGCATCTTCCATTTCCCACGTAGCCTCATCTGGGCCAAAGTGTTTCCATTGCACCTTGACCTGTGCAATGGTTTGGTTCCTGAGTGAGGTTTCCTTCCTGTCTAGTATGCATTGGGGTTCTGGCAAGAATTATCCCTTCGGTTCCACCTGGATCACAGACCAGTCAATTATATGATTAGTATCATGTACATATTTCTTCAATAATGAAACATGGAAAACATTATGTGCCTTTACTGTGGGAGGATGTGCTATCCTATAGGCTATAGGTCCCACTCTATCTAAGAATTCAAAGGGTCCACAATACTGAGATTCCAACTTGGCATAGGCTCCCATTCTCAAGGAAATCTTCCTGGGCCTAACTCTAAGATAGACATGGTCTTCTGTCTTGAACTCTCGAGGAGTTCTTTTCCTGTCAGCATAACTTCCTGTCTATCCTAAGCAATATTCAGATTTTTCTTTATCTGGATCACTTGTTGTTCCATCTCTTTCAGCATGTTGGGTTCGATTGTAATTCTATCCACTGGATTATTCAAGCTGATTGGAATCTTGCATTGTCTACCATAGAGGGCTTCAAAAGGACTCATCTTTAAGGATTCTAACCGTTGTTGTAGGTAAACTCTACCAATGGTAGGCAGTCTTCCCACTTCTTAGGTTGATGCATTACATGCATCCTTAGTATGTCTTCTAATATTTGGTTCACTCTTTCTGTCTGTCCATCAGTTTGAGGGTGATAGGTTGTGTTAAACAACAATTTAGTCTCAAAACCGACCATTAGGGATTTCCAAAAGTTTGAAGTAAATTTGGTATCTCTTTCAGATACAATTTCTTTGGACATGCCATGCAGTCTGAATATCTCCTTCATGAAGATGTTGGCAATATCTATTGCCTTGCAAGTTGACTTGATAGTGATGAAATGGGCAGACTTACTCAGTTTGTCCACCATGACCATGATGGCATCATTTTTCTTGGTCGGCTTTGGTAATCTGGTGATGAAATCCATGGAGATGGTTTCCCATTTCCATTTTGGGATTGGTAGGGGTTGTAACAATCCTGCTAGATGTCGGTGTCCTGCCTTAACTTGCTGGCATTCTAGGCACCTAGCTAGATAGTTGGCTATGTATTTCTTTGACCCATGTCAATAGAATGGTTTCCTAGTGGTCGTGATCATCTTCTGATATCCTGGGTGACCAATATATGGTATCTTATGCAGTTCATCCATTATGAACCTCTTCAAATCATCACAGTTCAGAATATACAATATGTTTTTGTAAGTCAACAATGCTTCCTCGAGCATTTGGTAGCCTTCGTACTTTATCCATGCAGGCTCTTGTCTTAGGTATAAGATCACTTGAAGAATGCATCTATCTCTTGTGCATTTCTGACTCTATCCATGACATCTGTTTCACAGTGTAATATCCCTCGGTCGAACCCAAATGTAAATGTAATGAAAGTGCACTTATGCTGGTGATTTGTTTCGAAATCATTTTGTAATGCACCTTCCATGGCATAGTGTGCGCATGAACTGCACAATAAAATGATGTAGTGTACAAATTCCCGGATACCGCGCTTAGTAACTAAAGTGTGTGTAGTATGGAGGTCAGCGAACCTTGTGTATATCATATGTGTTATAGGCTGGTGAGCCAGTGATTATAAGCTAGAATGCTTATGTTTTGGAATTAGGCCAGAACGCCTAGATGTTAAAGGCCAGTGCACCTATTTTGTATATGTTTCATGATTAATATAAAATACGTCATTGCGCACAGACTGACCATGATAAAAGAGATGGGGGACTGAAATTCACCAGTTAGGGAAAGGGAGGGCCAAAAGTCAAGGGAAAGGGCTAAGTTAGAAATCTTAAGCCAAGAAGGAATATTATATTAATATTTCCTAAAGCATAAAGTATGGATAATTATTTTATCCTAAGTTCTAAAGATTGGGGACAAGTGGACC
>ML802920.1:21304-52656 GCA_009831015.1 Picea engelmannii
CGGGGGGGGGGGGGGGGGAACGATACCGACAGCTTGACCATTATTCTGACTATCATACTTCATGATCAGTTTCACGATGATTCCTTCCATCACTCAGTTATCCATTCAATGATTCCACTACCATTTCACTCATGTAGTGCGTTATTCTTCAGACATTCATTTCACTGTATCTGAGCCTGTTTCCTTAACCATTCCGGTTGGTGTACCTGGTTAGCTTGGGAGCGAGATTGAAGAATCGGGTTGTCAGGCCCATGGGAAATTGAAGAGGTAGGTTGTCAGGCCCATGAGCAATTATCTGAGAAAGTGAATTGCTAGAGATTGATTCCTGAAGGTGCTAAAACTGTAGCTACAGTGCTTAGAGACTTCCTATCCAGCCTGTTGCTGAAGCCCTGGAAGGGAAGTGGGGTAGCCGAGGGATTGTTGAGCATAGAAGGGGCACACTTCCTTGGGTGGGACATGCATGTGGGGAATGAGAGACCGTAGGCTGTTAGTTCAGCGAGCACCTGAGATGGAGTCTTTCATGTTGTCTATGAACCCTAGCCTGGTTAGGAACCCCTTTACCCAGGTGGAGTTCAGTCCCAGCTCGAGGGTGACTCACTGTTGAGAGTGATGAACAATGTAGTCTAAGGTTGGGAGGTTCATGGATGGTCTGTACGTAGTTGGTGATAATATTTCCAAGATAAGTACCAATCGTAGATAAAATTATATGCTGCATTGTCATTTATGTGCTTATGTTATGGTTTATCATATAAGTGATTGAAATTGCCTGTATGGTGATGGGTATTTTTCTGTATATGTTGCATATATGTGTTTATTGTTATTCTAGTATAAAATCGTATATTACATAATGTAATTGTTTGTTTAGGTTTATATGTAAAGCTTCTGCAAGAGTGATGTATGTATATGTTTAATTTGCATGCAGTTTGAAGAGAAAATTTATGTGACATAGCTCAGTTGAATATTGGGTATGTTACCGTATGTTCCATAGTAAGATAACAAAAGTGTTCCCTAGAGTAGCATGGTCGGGCCTGTTTAAGGCTGGGAATTTTACCAAATGGTATCAGAGCATGAGAGATTGCTCTGGAGTGGCATTCCTCAGCTAGTGGGTGGCCGGGGGACGTTACAAATTGGTATCAGAGCTTCAGTTTCAACACTGAGCCTGGATGGGCCAGAAAGGTTCAAGTGAAGCGAATATTCACAGAAGATTAATTTCAAAGTGACCAAAATTCAAGTCACAAAGCATCCATGGAAAATATTGATGTGCAGGCATGCACGATAAATTTTGGGCACCATGTGGAAAACGTTGGCATTAAAGTGTGTGTGGTAAATTGTGGCACTGCGTGAAAGAATATTGTGTGAGGATGCACGCGCTGAATTTAGCCTTTCACGGTGAGCACACACATAGTAATATGCACATGGAGTGCGCAAGTATTGCATAAAACAGAGGATTTTTTTTGGTACGCACATAGTATGAGTATAAGTTGTCTTGTGACAGTGTATTCAATGGTGCGCACATAATATTGTGTGTGATGGAACATATTGAACTTTGACACGGTGCAATGCATAGGGAAAAATGCATGTGGAGTATTGGTGCGCGATACCAAAACTGTGCGCAGTGGATATTGACGCACAACGCAAAAGTAGTGCACGCAAGTTGTCAGCGCGAAGGAGAAGAAATGCATAGTGGATATAGGTGTGCGGAAATGTGTTTTACCTTGTGATGTTGTTATGCATGATAAATATGGATGTACAGGTTGAAGTTTAGTGTGCTCAAAGTCGTTTGGAAGGCAATGAGTCTGAGTTTAATTGCATAATATTAGAAGGAAAAGAAACACACAACCGCATCGAAGCACTAATTAAAAAGAATTCCGAGTTTTATATTCCTCTGATTTCAGATAGGTGGAAGTAAAATATAAGCTTACAAGAAAAACATACTATAAAAGAAAACAAGACTCATAACACCACTAGATAGAATTTTGTAATAAACAATCCAAAATCCACTTCTGTATTTATATAACCGTATTAATCCCAAAATTACAAAAAAGGGAATGATAATAGTTATTCTATTGGAAGGGGTCGTTTAAGAACATGCCTATCATCTCTGGTACTCCTTACCTCTGCTACCAGCTGTTCAAAATTATATACTTAATTTTAGTTGAAGACTTACTTCAACTTAGCGATCTCCTCCTTTAAAGAATCTAACCAGAACGGTTGATTCTCTCCAACACTTTCGATCGTTTTAGTCGTGGATTCCTCCCTCTTCTGCCGCTTTCTCCTTTTCTTCTTAGCAGCTGGATTGTTGATGACTAAATTCTTCATATTGGGATTCAACCTGACTTCCAACTACAAGTTGATAGCCGACTCTATGTGGAATTTAATTGCCAGAATGTGAGAAAGTACCCTTTCCTCCTTATTCGCAAGAAATTCTAGCATGTTGCTTGAATAACCAGTCTCGCTGGATTTATCCTTGTCCATGTATCTCAGTTTTTGGATACCAAAATGCTTTTACAGAGAGCAGAAAGTCGAATAATTTGGAGACTACTTTGTTTATGGATAAGCAAATACCTTCATACTTGAAGATTGGTAGTTATAGAATTTCAATTATGAAGTGTAGATGGACTACGTACAAGAGCGTTGGGTTGCCATGCTTGGATAATCCATTTCAAATGATTAACTTTCAAGTTCATTACATGGCGGTGTTCAACTGACGTCACATGGATGTGAAGTACCGAACGAGTGAAACGGGGTGATTTGACTAGCCATCGCCCACTCCACGAGTGGTGGATTTGACTTATGGAAACACGTGATACCACTTATTGGCAAAAGTGGTTTCATCAAACCACCTTCTTGCCTAGATGTATCTTTGAAGGTACTGCGCGTCTATGTTTTCAAGACTGGGGTCCTATCTAGAATTTTCATGGTGATAACACTAGGAAATCAGGGGAGATAATTCTGATGTATATATGGAACCAAAATGGTTCATATTTTTCATGAATTGTTGAATTGTTTTCCTGATAAGTTTCGATGGCTGGATGTTTTACAGAATTAACAACAACTAGATCAGATCGGACCAGCGCAGAGTCCATAGGAATGGAATAAGCACAGGGAAATTATAGTCAGCAAGATGAGAGCAGAGGGGTGGATGTCCATTTGGGCATTGAAGGAACAAACTCCAATGGACATGAAGAAGAAAGGGATGAAAACATGAATATGGCTAAGACCATTAAGAATTTGCAGAAGGATGTCCAAAGCCATAAAGTTGATAATGAAAGGCTTATGAGAGACAAAGAGCAGCAGGATGACTTCAACATGAAGTTATTGGAGGGCTTGAACATAATAGAAAAGAAATTGATTAAGGAGAGTGGCTTAAGAAAATCTGAAAGTCACAAGCCTTCGTATGAGGAAAGAAAAGAAAGAAGTATTAGCAGACATCACCATCACTCCCCAAGGCATTCCAATAAGAGAACATGCAACAAATCAAGTCCATCCCCTGTCAGAAGGTATAAGAAGTCTGGGGTAGATGAACTACGAGGAGAAATGAACAAAATCAAACCTCCTACATTTGATGGAGAACAAAAAAAGGATGAAGATGCAGAAACATGGTTGCTGGGCATGAGAAAGTATTTCCAATTGCATAATTATTCTTCTCATGCAGAAAGTAGAATTTCCATCTATCAACTCAAGGGAAAAGCCTCCATGTGGTGGGATCAACTTGTGCATGTGCATCACATTAAAGAGAAAAGTGTTACTTGGAGGGAATTCAAGAAGTATTTTGAGAAGAAATACTTGACTAAGAGATATTATGACAAGAAAATGAAAGAGTTCTTTGAACTCAAGCTTGGAAGTATGACTATAGATGAATATGAGAGAAGGTTTCTAGAACTGTTGAAGTATGTCTCTTTCATTAAGGATGAGACAATCAAAATTCAAAGGTATTTGAGTGGATTGCCATCACTCATCAGTGAAAAAATACAATATGATGATCCCAAGACATTGGAAGAGACCATAAGGTGAGCTAAATGCCTATTTGATCATTAGAAAGCAAGGCTAGCTTTCCAAAAGTCTTGGGAAGACAATAATAAATTCAAGATGGATCAGAGGAAGAAGGGAGCTAAGCCACCATTCTTCATAAATAATCCACAAGGACAAAAAACGCCTAAAGAACCCAGAACGATTGACACAGGGAGTCAAAGGCCAAGGCAACCACCTATTCAATATTGGGGTTGTAAAGGAGATCATAGGTTCATAGATTGTCCTTACAGAGGTGAAAAAGATGGGGTTGTTCACAATGTACAACAAGCTGAAACAATGGAAGACATGGGAAGACATGTGTCAAGGATTTATGCAGCCCTAGACAACATACAAGCAGAGTATCAGTCCCACATGATTGAAGTGGAAGGTATGATGAACAACCAAACTATTGCTATTTTAATTGATTAAGGAGCTAGTCATAGTTATATAGACCCTAAGATGGTGGAAAGTTTGCAATTGCCAAGAAGAAAGCATGGGAAATCCTGGTTGGTGCAGCTAGCTACATGAGCCAGAAGAAAAGTTAATGAGATGGTCAAGTCATGCCTCATAGACATGAATGGACTGAACACCAAGGCAGATTTAAACATCATGCCTTTAGGTTCCTATGACTGTCTAATTGGGATGGATTGGTTGGACCAACATCATACTCTCTTAGACTGTCATAACAAGGCATTTACTTGCTTGGATAAGGAAGGGAAACTAAGGAAAGTACAGGGAATTCCCAGGGCAGTAACCATTAGAGAAATTTTAGCATTGCAGTTGAAGAGATGCTACAGAAAAGGGTGTCAAATAATTGCAGCTCATTTGGCGGAGACACCTAGAGATAAGGTGCCAAATTTGGAGGATTATGCAGTCCTGGAAGATTTTAAAGGAGCTACCAGGACTACCCCCAAGGAGAGACATTGATTTCTCTATAAATTTAATGCCTGGAGCAACGCCAATATCAAAGACTCCTTACAGAATGAGTACACCAGAGTTGAAGGAGTTGCAAATGCAACTTGAAGAACTTCTGAAGAAGGGGTATATACACCCAAGTGTGTCACCTTGGGGTGCCCTAGTATTGTTTGTGAAAAAGAAAGATGGAACACTAAGATTGTGCATTGACTTCAGACAGTTGAATAAAGTGACTGTTAAGAACAAGTATCCTCTGCCAAGGATTGATGATCTATTTGATCAATTGAAGGATGCAAAGATATTTTCAAAGATAGATCTTAGATCAACATACCATCAGGTAAGGATTAAAGAAGAAGATATCAACAAGACTGCTTTCAGAACAAGGTATGGTCATTACGAGTTCACAGTGGTGCCATTTGGGTTGTCAAATGCACCAACTATTTTCATGTGCTTAATGAATGGTGTTTTCTGAGAATATTTGGACAAGTTTGTCATTGTCTTTTTGGATGAAATTATTATATATTCTAAGTCATAGGAAGAACATGAACATCATTTGAGGATGGTGTTGCAAGTATTAAGGGAGCATCAGTTGTATGCCAAATTGAGCAAGTGCTCATTTTATCAGAAACAAATTCATTATTTGGGGCATATCATTTCAAAGGATGGGATAGTAGTGGATCCTGAGAAGATAGAGGCCATTAGAGAATGGTCAAAGCTGAAGAATGTGACAGAGGTGAGATCATTCATGGGTCTTGTAGGCTACTACAAAAGGTTTATTGAAGGATTCTCAAAGACTGCACACCCAATCACTTCCTTGCAAAGAAAGGGAGTGAAGTTTCAGTGGACACTGGATTGCGAGAAGAGTTTCCAACACTTGAAACAATTATTGACAAGTGCTCCAATATTAAAGATCATAGACCCAGATGAAGACTTCATTGTATGCACCGATGTATGTAATGAGGGACTTGGTGGAATCCTCAGTCAAAATGAGTTTGTCATATGTTATGAATCCAAGAAGTTGAAGGATCATGAAAGAAACTATGTCACTCATGATTTGGAGTTGGCAGCCATAGTGCATACCTTGAGGAAATGGAGACACTACCTCATGGCGTAGAGGTTTGAGCTAAGAACAGACCACAATGGTCTGAAATATTTATTTGATCAGCCAAATCTAAATTCTAGTCAAAACAGATTGTTAGAATTTCTAAGCGAATATGACTTTGATATAAAGCATATCAAGGGGAAAGAGAAAAAAGTGGCTGATGCACTCAGTAGGAGGGTGAATGAATTACATGCTACAACCATTAACATGTATCAAACTGAATTTAAGAGCAAAATTCTGGAGGTTGCAAATGCAGATCTGCAATACAGAGAATTGGTAGCAATGCTACAGCAGGGTAAGATGCCACAAAAGGTGGATAATTATAATTTGGGAATGGATGGAATACTGCTGTACAAGAACATAATTTTTGTTCCAAATGTCTAGGACTTGAAATGTATGATTTTGCATGAGATGCATAATTTTCCTTATGCAGGGCACCCTGAATAACAGAAAACCGTGGCAGCGATCAAGAGCCATTACTTTTGGCCAAGTATGAAGAGAGAGATTGTTGAATACATCGCTAGATGTATGGAATGCTAGAAAATTAAAGTTGAGTATAGGCACCCAACAGGGTTGCTGCAACCCTTACCCATTCTCGAATGGAAGTGGGAAGTGGTGACAATGGATTTTATTACGAGATTGCCTAGAACAAGCAAGCTGCATGATTCGATCATGGTGGTGGTGGACAAGCTTACAAAAGCTGCCCATTTTATTCCACTGAAAACTACTCACAAGGCAACAGAGGTTGCTGATATTTTCATGAAGGAAGTGGCACAATTGCATGGAATTCCTAAAACAATTGTGTTCGACAGAGACCCAAAATTCACCTCGAATTTCTGGAAAGGATTGTTCAAAGGATTCAGAACGAATTTAAACTTTAGTACAACTTATAATCCCGAGTCTGATGGATAGACAAAGAGGGTGAATAGAGTGATAGAATATATACTGAGAATGTATGTGATGGACAAACCGTCAGAATGGGAAGACTACCTACACTTGGTAGAATTCACTTACAACAATGGGTATTAGGCATCGTTGAAGATGAGCCCATTTGAAGCACTTTATGGTAGAAAGTGCAATACTCTAGTGAGTTGGGATAATCCAGCTGATAGGACAGTAGCCGGGCTAGAGTTGCTCAAGGAGATGGAGGACCAAATGATAAAAATTAAGCAGAATTTAAAAGCTTCCCAAGACAGATAGAAAATTTATACCGATAAGAACAAAACCCACAAAGAATTCAAAGTGGGTGATCATGTTTTCCTGAAAGTGAAAGATAACAGGAGTTCCCTGAAGCTGGGAAGTTGCGCTAAGTTGGAAGCCAGATTTTGTAGACCATTTGAAATCCTCGAGAGGATTGGTCCAGTTGCTTATATGATTGCATTGCCTGCATTTATGTCTGTTCATAATGTCTTCCATGTATCATTGCTAAAGAAATATATACCTGATGCTAATCATGTTATTGATTGGAATGTGATTCAAGTGGAGCAAGAAGGTGCTTTTCAATTGCATCCAGTGCGCATTTTGTACCAGAAAGTCAAGCATCTCTAGAACCAAGCCATAGGGCTTGTAAAGGTCCAGTGGACCTGGTATGGTCCCGAGGATGCTACTCGGGAGCATGAGGATGTGATGCAGATATAATACCTACATATTTTTGAAGATATTTGAAAACTCTGTTGTATATGGGTGTATGATGCACTGAGGACAGTGCATAAATAAGGGGAGGGGATTGTAATATCCCTCGGCCGAACCCAAATGTAAATGTAATGAAAGTGTACTTAAGTTGGTGAGCTGTTTCAACATAATTTTGTAATGCACCTTCAATGGCATAGTGTGCGCATGAACTGCGTAGTAAAATGATGTAGTGTACACATTTTCGGATACCGCGCGCAGTAACTAAAGTGCGCATAGTATGGAGGTCAACAAACCTTGTGTATATGATATGTGCTATAGGCTGGTGAGCTAGTGATTGTAAGTCAGAATGCTTATGTTTTGGAATTAGGCCAGAGCACCTAGATGTTAAAGGCCAGTGTGACCTATTTTGTATATGTCTCATGATTAATATAAAATACATCATTGCGTGCAGACTGACCACGATAAAAGAGATGGGGGACTGAACTTCACCAGTTAGGGAAAGGAAGGGCCAAAATTCAAGGGAAAGGGCTAAGATAGAAAGCTTAAGCCAAGAAGGAATATTATATTAATATTTCCTAAAGCATAAAGTATGGATAATTATTTTATCCCAAGTTATAAAGATTGGGGACAAGTGGACCAAAGTAACTTATGATATGACAAGTGTCAAGTTGGGGACATGCATTCATATCGTGGAGGCTTAGCTCATTTGGACATTATTTTTGGGATCATTCTCACCATCACTGGAGGGGGGACGATACCGACAACTTGACCATTATTCTGACTATCATACTTCACGATCAGTTTTATGATGATTCCTTCCATCACTTAGTTATCCAGTCAATGATTCCATTACCATTTCACTCACGTAGTGTGTTATTCTTCAGACATTCATTTCACTATATCTGAGCCTGTTTCCTTAACCATTCTGGTTGGTGTACGTGGTTAGCTTGGGAGTGGGATTGAAGAAGCGGGTTGTCAGGCTCGTGGGAAATTGAAGAGGCAGGTTGTCAAGCTCGTGAGTAATTATCTGAGTGAGAGAATTGCTGGGGATTGATTCCCAAAGGTGCTAAAACTACAACTACAATGCTCAGAGACTTCCTGTCTGGCCTACTGCTGAAGCCCTGGAAGGGAAGTGGGGCAACCGAGGGACTGTTGAGTAGAGAAGGGGCACACTTCCTTGGGTGGGATAGGCATGTGGGGAATGAGAGACTGTAGGCTGTTAGTTGAGTGAGCACCTGAGACAGAGTCTTTCCTATTGTCTATGAACCCTATCCTGGTCAGGAACCCCTTTACCTAGGTGGAGTTCAGTCCTAACTCGGGGGTGACTCACTGTTGAGAGTGATGAACAGTGTAGTCTAAGGCTGGGAGGTTCGTGGATGGTCTGTACGCAGTTGATGATAATATTTCCAAGATAAGTACCAATCGTATGATAAAATTATATGTTGCATTGTCATTTATATACTTATGTTATGGTTTATCATATAAGTGATTACAATTGTCTATATGGTTATGGGTATTTTCTTGTATATGCTGCATATCTGTGTTTACTGTTATTCCATTATAAAATCGTATAATATAGAATGTAATTCTTTGTTTAGGTTTATATGTAAATCTTCCACAAGAGTGTTGTATGTGTATGTTTAAGTTGCATGCAGTTTGAAGAGAAAATTTATGTGACATAGCTCAGTTGAATACTGGGTATGTTACCATATGTTTCACAATAAAAGAATGAAAGTGTTCCCTAGAGTAGCATGGCCCGACTTGTTAAAGGCTGGGAATGTTACCAACTGGTATCAAAGCATGATAGATTTCTCTGGAGTGGCATTCCCCATCTCGTGGGTGGCTGGGGTACGTTACAAATTGGTATCAAAGCTTCAGTTTCAACACTGAGTCTGGATGGGCTGGAAGGGTTCAAGTGAAGTGAATATTCACAAAAGATTAATTTCAAAGTGACCAAAATTCAAGTCACGGAGCGTCCATGGAAAATATTGACGTGCAGGTGCGTGCGGTAAATTTTGGGCACCGCGTGGAAAACGTTGGCGTGAAAGTGTGCACGGTAAATAATGGCACCACGCGGAAGAATATTGTGTGAGGATGCACGCACTAAATTTATCCTTGCGCGGTGAGCACACACATAGTAATGTGCACATGGAGTGCGCAAGTACTACATACCACAGAGGAGTTTTGTTGGTACATGCATAGTATGAGTATAAGTTGTCTTGTGACAGTGTATTCAATGGTGCACACAGATTATTGTGTGTGATGGAACATATTGAACTTTGACATGGTGCAATGCATAGGGAAAAATGCATGTGGAGTATTGGTGCGCGATACCAAAACTGTGTGTTGTGGATATTGGCACACAACTCAAAAGTAGTGCATGCAAGTTGTTGGGGCGACGAAGAAGAAATGCATAGTGGATATAGGTGCGCGAAAACATGTTTTACCTTGTGATGTTCCTATGCACGATAAATATGGATGTACAGGTTGAAGTTTAGTGCGCGCAAAGTCATTTGGAAGGCTACGAGTCTGAGTTTAATTGCATAATATTAGAAGAAAAACAAACACACAACTGCATCGGAGAATTAATTAAAAAAAAATTCGAGTTTTATATTCCTCCGATTTCAGACAGGTGGGAGTAAAATATAAGCTTACAAGAAAAACATACTATAAAAGAAAACAAGACTCATAACACCACCAAATAGAATTTTGTAATAAACAGTGCAAAATCCACTTCTGTATTTATATAATCGTATTAATCCCAAAATTACAAAAAAGGGAATGATAGCAGTTATTCTATTGGAAGGGGTCGTTTAAGAACATGCCTATCATCTTTGGTATTCCTTACCTCTGCTACCAGCTGTTCAAAATTCACTGAAATATACTTAATTTTAGTTGAAGACTTACTTCAACTTAGCGATCTCCTCCTTTAAATAATCTAACCAAACCGGTTGATTCTCTCCAACACTTTTGGTCATTTTAGTCGTGGATTCCTCCCTCTTCTGGTGCTTGCTCCTTTTCTTCTTAGCAGCTGCCTTGTTGATGACTAAATCCTTCATAGTGGGATTCAACCTGACTTCCAACTGCGAGTCGATAGCCGACTCTGTGTGGAACTTAGTCGCCAGAATGTGCCCAAGTACCCTTTCCTCCTTATTCGGAGGAAAGTCTAGCATGTTGCCCGAATAACCAGTCTCTGACTAGCCGTCGCCCGCTCCACGAGTGGTGGATTTGACTTATGGAAACAAACGATACCATGTCTTTGCAAAAGTGGTTTCAACAAACCACCTTCTTGCCCAGATGCATCTTTGAAGGCGCCACACATCTATGTTTTCAAGACTGGGGTCCTATCTAGAATTGTCATGGTGATAACACCAGGAAATCAGGGGAGATAATTCCGATGTATATATGGAACCAAAATGGTTCATATTTTTCATGAATTGTTGAATTGTTAACCTGATAAGTTTCAATGGCTGCATGTTTTGCAAAATTAACAACAACTAGATCAGATCGGACTAGCGTAGATTCCATAGGAATGGAAGAAGAATAGGGAAATTACAGTCAGCAGGATGAGAGCAGAGGGGTGGATGTCCATTTGGGCATTGAAGGAACAAATTCCAATGGACATGGAGAAGAAAGGGATGAAAATATGAATATGGATGAGACCATTAAGAATTTGTAGAAGGATGAAAACATGAATATGGATGAGACCATTTGGAGGGCTTGAACATAATAGAAAATAAATTGATTAAGGAGAGTGGATTAAGAAAATCTGGAAGTCATAAGCCTTCAGATGAGGAAATAAAAGAAAGAAGTATTAGCAGACATCACCATCACTCCCTAAGGCATTCCAATAAGAGAATAAGAAACAACTCAAGTCCATCCCCTTTCAAAAGGTATAAGAAGTCTAGGGTAGATGAACTACGAGGAGAAATGAACAAAATCAAACCTCCTACATTTGATGGAGAACACAAAAAGGATGAAGATGCAGAAACATGGTTGTTGGGCATGCGAAAGTATTTCCAATTGCATAATTATTCTTCTCATGCAGAAGGTAGAATTTCCATCTATCAACTCAAGGGAAAAACCTCCATGTGGTGGGATCAACTTGTGCAGGTGCAACACATTAAAGAGAAAAGTGTTACTTGGAGGGAATTCAAGAAGTATTTTGAGAAGAAATACTTTACTAAGAGATTCACATGATTGGTACATACTTGGTACATGGTTGGTACATGGTTGGTACATACTTGGTACATCATAAGTAGTTGACACATGATTGGTACATACTTGGTACATGGTTGGATGCGCATACTTGATACATGGTTGTATGCACTTGTTTATGGTACAGGTCGATTATAGGTTGTTTGGTACAGGTTGGTGCATGGTTGATGCACTTTTTTATGGTACAAGTTGATTATAGGTTTTTTGGTATAGGTTGGTGCATGGCTGATGCACTTGTTTATGGTATAGGTTAATTACAGGTTGTTTGGTACAAGTTGGTGTATGGTTGAGGCACTTGTTTATGGTACAAGTTGATTACAGGTTGTTTGGTACAGGTTGTGTTAGCAGTAGGAGTCACCTTTTGATTGCAAGGAATGTAAGCCTAGTACCCATCAGATGATATGTGAAAATATGAGTGTTTTTTGATAGGTCAAATGGAAAAATTTGAAATGATAATATCCTCTACTCAGAAATAGGGATAACATGTAATAGAAAATAAGGTCTTGACTAACTTCAACTGGTATTTTGGGAGTAAATGTGGGTAGAAAAAAGACTTGAATGAGAGGAATGTATGAACTACTGCAAACATCAAGTCCACAAAATCCTAAGGAAGAAAGTTTCTTAAAACAAGATCTTTTTGAAATCAGAAACTAAGGAGCTAAATAAACACCATGACAATAAAATGATCAAACATCCATCATATCATTACCACAGTCATTCATATGAAGCATTCAAATATGAACATTTAGCATTAGAAGCAAATAGTCTGAAATAGGAGCCAATTTCTATTAGTAAAAAAGTCTTAAGTCCAGTACATACTAGATCACAGTCACTTCAAAAAATATTACAGTTTCTTGGGAGCCTTGCTCTACCATCCGAACCCAATAAAGCAATTTATCTATCTATTTATAAAAAGAAAGGGAGGCAACAACTAAAGGTACGAGCTGGCCTCTTTTCCTTAAAAATCTCAAAACAACTTAAGATAACAACCTATGCTATAAAACAGGGAAGTGTTGGTGACTAAACCTATTTCTCCTAACAACTTAAGATAACAACCTATGCTATAAAACATGGAAGTGTTGGTGACTAAACTTAATCACACTTCTAACTTCTTTGATCCTCTTTTGCTTCTTAGCTCCTGTTTTTCCATGTGTCCCTTTGGAGCTTGTAGTTTCCCTCTGCACGCCAACTGCTACTTCTGCCATTTATTCCATCTTTAACTTTATCCAAAACTCTTGGCTTAGTCTTCCTAGATCCCTGGTGTTTGATGGCCACTCCCTTGGGTAGCAACTCTGTGTAGCGCCCCCTACAATGGAACAAGGAAAGAAGGTAGTGCATGTAGGTAGCGCCACTGTGCTGCGTATCTGTGCCAACATTTGTCCTCTGTTGCAATATTGAGTAGTGCATGTGTGTGAACCTGCACTCTATAAAGTATTACACAGTGCCTGTGGGTAGTGGCTGTATGCTCATTCTGCACTCTGTAAAATATTACGTAGCGCCTTTATGCAGTGCCACTTATGCTACATCTACATAAGGGTTTGAGTAACTATGCCAAAAATGCAACGTCTTTGACTCCTGAACATGTGCAGAGCTGTTTGTGTCCTTCCATGATAACAAACTCATTTTACTTAGGTTCCTTTACCACTGATTGAAGCTAGCACTTAGCAAAAAAAATTCAAAATTCATATAGCTACAAACATAGAAGCCTATATAGGTGGAAAAACTAGTATGTGCATATCAATTATCCTTCCCAAGAAGGAACAATTCTAAAAAATGGGGTTTACCATTACCAACTACTTTGTCATTTTAACACTTACCCTTACACTCTTTCTGGTGGAAAGAGTATCTTCAATTAACTCAGTAGACTTCTTCTTCTTAGCACTGGTAGGCTTCTTCAGTACAGTTGTGCTCTCCTTAGCTTCAAGTTTATCATCTTCAATGGTAGCCTCAACCAACAGCTGTAAATTATTATGGGTTGTCTCATCTTGGAAATGCTTCAGTTCTGCCTTTAGCTTCCTATTCTAAGCCTGGAAACCCCTGTTCTGAATGTAGAGGTTCTTGAGCTACCTATGAAGGGGTTGAGCTCTTCTTGCTACCATTTTTTCCAAGTCAAGGGTATTATTGTAGCCTTATATAAGCTTTTCCATCTTGGCTCTCTCAGATATGGCTTCTCTTTTCAGTTGGGCCACTTAATTTCTTGATTCCTTAAGTTGTATGATGAGTCTCTTGAAGGTATGATCACCAAAGGGGTTGGGGATATGCACAGTCTCAGTAGGTTTCTTCTCATCCTTTTCTTCCATCAGTACAGGAGTTTCCTTGCGTGTTCCATCAACCTTCTCTAAACCTTTTCCTTTATGCTTCTTTTATTCTGTAACAATCTTTTCTTTATTCTTCATAGGTTTTTTACAATCCTTCACAGGGATTTCATTTTTCCTCTCCAAAGGTCTTTTGGTACCTTTACCCTTGATTTTTTGTACAGGGGTTTCTTGTTTTTCTTCTACATATTTTTCAATGCCTTTCCCTTTCTTCTTATGCATAAGGGTTTCTGGTAAAGGCTGTTCTTTGAAATCCCCCTTAGGAATTGATGACCTAGTAAAAGTTCTTTTACCCTTGATTTCAACTGTTGGAGGAGGAGAGGGAAAGAGAAGCTTCTTCCCTTTTTTAGATGTCACCTTGGTAGAAGATGGAACTTCTTCTAACCTTGGTGGAGGTAGTGGTGATAAATCTCTACGAGGAGAAGGACAAACTTCCT
Source organism: Picea engelmannii (assembly GCA_009831015.1). Classification (NCBI taxonomy): domain Eukaryota; kingdom Viridiplantae; phylum Streptophyta; class Pinopsida; order Pinales; family Pinaceae; genus Picea; species Picea engelmannii. Next base: position 35,935 of record ML802920.1, read on the forward strand.
CCTCAACTTCCCTAACCTGCTTGTTGCTCTCTGAAATAGGGGCTTTTCCCTTTCTCTTCTTGCTAATCCCTGCCTTAGTACTGATAGGTGATGAAGGGCCTGCAATCTGTGATTGGGGGGTAGGTGTTGAATCCATCTTGAAGTGAGAAGTAACCAAAAAATTCTCCCAGGAAATCTCTTTCTTTCCCAACTCTTCAGAGACAAACATCTTGATAAGTCCAAAGTGGAAAAGACTAGAGTCCACATCCTTAGATTTGGCTTGCACCCTATATGCCATTTTACCTATACTTCTCAGTAGGTAATAAGGAATATTCATTTGAACCTTCTCAGTGAAATGCAACAACAACCTTATGTGGTAATGATACAGGGTGTTAAATCTCCCTTCACAACTAAAATATCTCTGTATGATTTTCAACATTCTGTCAAACTGGTCAATCAAATGATTCCTTAGCACACTCTTAGAAAAATCATTGGCTTTGTATTCAGGTTTGAAGAGATATTTAACGAAGGGTGAACTCAATACCATGGCGTTGAACCAATTTTCACCTGAAATGGGGATCCTTGTTGCAGCTGAAATGGAGGCTTTAGTTAACTCAAATTCTAAATCTCCAACTCTGGTTTTCTTGCCATCAAAATTTAATGCAAATTGTCTTTCTACTTCTGGGTGGCCTCTCTACATGTTCTGGCAGAAAGAGAGGCATCCTTCTCTTCAAAACATCTCCCTAGCCATGGGTTCTATGTAAAAAAGGTGCATGTCCACAGGTTCTGTTCGAACTACCTTGCCACCTTTGTGTGCTTTCTTCGACTGAGGGGTATCCATGACTCAAAACGAGGGTTCTTAAGAGGCTTAAGGGATGCTATTGACCAGAAAAATTCAATTCAAGTTTCAAATGCACTGGGATGGCTCTCCAAATTAACAGTGCTTAGAAAAATGGGCTTGGCTATGAGAGATGGACCTTCAAATTTATATAGGCTTTTAGAGTGCACACTGGAAGGAGGTAATCCAAAAATAACTCTTTGTACATGATGAAAAGAAGCAAAGAATAATCAGTGGAGGTTTGAGCAACGCCTCTACGTAGCGCAAAGCATACACAAAGGATAGGCTATTACAGGCTTACGAATTTCAAAGGCTATGACAAACAACAACAATTAGATCATGGATACGAGCTATGATGTTTACAGGTATGCACATATGGCTCCCTCACTACCCTGCAGGCTTAACGAATCGAAACCCGAGCACAAATCTCCTATAAAAATTAATATGCGAAGGAGGTTGTACAGGATACCTGTGAAGTCGACATCTGTTGAGTCCTCAACGCGATCTTAGGATGAGATTGAGGAAACTTCATCCCTGAAATCTCTTAAAGCATCAGATTTAGTTGACAGGTGGTTGTCTGATCGGAACTGGCAACTTACATAGCGCAACGCTGCTGAAATTTTCAAATTTAGAAACCGTTACCAAGGATCATACCTACAAGATATTTTGAAAGAATTTCAATCGAATTCTGGCACTGAAAACAAGGGTTATGGTATCAGTTGTGGCAATCATGGCTTGGAGTGGATGAATGATAAATGTGACATGCGCTAAAGAACTGCCTGCTGAGTGGGAAGCACTTTCCAAATCAAGAAATGATTGGACAGGTGAGTGGGGATGATGATGCATGCATGCAAAGTCATGAGTGAAGAGAGAGATGTGTCACATCAGCATGGTCATGGGAGGTATCAACCTAGGGATGAATCACGAGAGGGGACATAAAGAATAAACCATGAGCTTTAAAGGGTTTAAGGGTTAAAAATCAAATTGAGGATCAACACATGAACTATGACTCAAATGTTTAGTCATCCTAAGGGGTCCTATCATAAAAAACATTAAAGGGATGAAGAATTTATTTTAAAAAGAAAATAAGAATCTAAGGTATTTTTATCTTTTTTATTTTTTTAACAAAACTAAAAACAAACTAAGAGACCCAAGGCGACTCAGTGTGATAACATGTTGATTACAGGTTGTTTGGTATAGGTTGGTGCACTTGTTTATGGTACAGGTTGATTACAGGTTGAGGTATAGGTTGATGCATGGTTGATGCATGGTTCAGGTTTATTGGTACAGGTTTATAGTGGTATATCTCACAGTGATAGTGTGACAGTTGTTCCATCATTCTACTTCTACTTCAAGGTGGTTGGACGGGGCAAGGACATGTGGTTGTAGCCACCTTCCGGTTATAGCCGGACAACATAGGGGGTTGTATCCTCCTTCTTGTTGTAGCCAGAGAATTGGGGAGTTGGATCTTCCCTCAGGTTGTAGCCTGAGAAACTAGGGGGTTGGAGCCTCCTTGTAGTTGCAGCTGGAAAAAAAAGGAATTTGGTGCTTCCAATGAATGTAATTCTTCAAGACATACAAGAAAAAACATTTTTTGGTTTTCTCCCACTTTGGGTTTCCACGTAAAACACTGGTGCACTGTGTATGTGTATGATTGTTCAATGCTTATTTACTCTACAGTTATTGGATGATAATGCTACATTGATATAACACTTGGATTATATGGTTAAAAATGATTAAATTACTCAATTACTGATTCACCCCCCCTCTCAGTAATCCAACAATCTGATACATCCTTTGGGGTAGGACATTCTATAATAGATCTGATCTTTTCAGGGTGTTGCACGAAATTGCAAGTGGTCAGCGCTCCCTAGTGTATCATGACAAGGGACTAATCGCCTCTCGTGGATCCTTGAAATCTGGCGGTGGTGAGTTTACCAATCACATGCGGGTTTTGGTTTAACGAAAAGCATACTACCAACAATGGTATAAGAGCTAGAGGTCACGAGTTCGATACACACTTGGCTCGCACTGAGGGGGAGATTGTTGCATGAAATTGCAAGTAGTCAATGCTCCCCGATGTATCGTGACAAGAGACTAATCGCCTCTCCTGGATCCTTGAAATCTAGCTATGGTGATTTTACCAATCACTTGTGGGTTTTGGTGTAATGACAACAATATTACTAACATAGGGTCCACTGCTACCCCTTCCTTAGAAATGACATGGCTTAAGTAATGGACTTGCTTTTGAAATAAATCGCACTTGCTAAACTTAGCGTAGAGATGATTCTCTCTTAGTACTTGAAGTATGAGTCTAAGATGTTATTCATGTTCCTCCCTATTCTTGGAGTAGATTAGGATATCATCAATGAAAACCAACACAAATTTGTCTAGGAATTTGCTGAGTACATTATTCATCAAGCACATAAAAGTGGCAGGGGCATTGGTTAACCCAAATGGCACCACCACGAATTCATAGTGACCATACCTCATCCTAAAGGCTATTTTGTGGATGTCTTCATCCTTAATTCAGACTTGGTGGTATCCAGACTTTAATTCGATCTTCAAGAAGATGGAAACACCTCCCAATTGGTTGAACATGTCATTGATTCTTGGTAAGGTGTATTTGTTCTTTATGGTTGTCTTATTGAGTTGTCTGTAATCTATGCACAGTCAGAGTGTGCCATATTTCTTTTTCACAAACAAGACGAGCGCTCCCCATGGAGATACACTGGGTCAGATGTAGCCTTTGTCCATAATCTCCTTTAGTTGTAGCTTGAACTCAACTAGTTATGGCATGCTCATTCTATATGGTGTCCTAGATGTTGGCACCGCTCATGGGGTAGGTTCTATCAAGAAGTAGATATCCCTTTTCGGAGGTAGAACTGGTACCTCTTCTGGGAACATGTCCTTGTATTATCTTAATATGGGGTGGTACTCTAGGTTTGGTTTGTCATTCTCAACAGATTCTAGTACCTGTATGGCATATAAGGAACACCCCTTTCTGCAACACTTTTTCATTTGAAGGGATGATATTTGTCTCACTGAGATAGGTTTCTGAATCCCTTGGAGGGTCGTTTTCCTCCCTTCTTCATTTACACATTCTAAAGTTTTTATGATAACAATCCAATTTAGTTTTATAAGAAGCCAACTAATCCATACCAATCAACAAGTCATAAGATCCCATGGGAAGTATGTTAAAGGTCGCTTGGGTGGGCAATCCACCCATGATGAATTCACAAGTTGGTATAACCTCTACCACTTTTCTTTTGGTTCCAATGGCTAGTCATACCAACCACAACTTAACATGTTTAACTGGTTGCAGTTCACACTTATCAATGGTCAGAGGGGAAACATAACTCAAATTAGAACCAGGGTCAATTAAAATAGAAACTAGATGGTTGGTGATCATACCTTCCAGCTCCACTACTGAAGCTTGGTGGTTGGCTTGAATATTGTCCAAGGTTGCATAGATTTGTGGCATGCTTCTAGCCACATAGTTGACGGTGATAACTTCTTGGATATTTCAGACTCTCTTACTGTTCTATTTTCTGTGTGGGTTGTCCCTCAATCGATGATCTTCTCCACAACCCCAACATTTTAAGGGTTCCTTCTTTAGGTTATCAGTCTTTTTCGGAACTATCTTAAAAGGTTTATTTTCACTTTGAGAGGGGAAATTTTGTTGATATACACTTCTAGTAGGAAGGCTCCTTCTAGAATATTTTCCATGGTTCTTAAATATTGAGGATTTAAACCCCTTCTTCTGGAATCCCAAACTACTTCTCTTCTTCCAGTCCTCTTGAGGTCTTGTCTTACTTCCCAAACTGTTCATAACAAAACCTCACCTTCCAGATAGTTTCTTCTAAGGTCTTTGGCTCTTCGAACTCAATCCTGTTCTGGTAGGTCTGAGGTAACCCACTAATGAATCGTTGCATTTTTACCTTTTCATATTTTATATAGTGTACATACCTCAGTAGTTCAAGGAATTTATTGACGAATTCATCTATGGTGAGCTGCCCCAGCCCGAGCTCATAGAATTCCTTAGTCTTCCCATCCATGTATTTTTCTGACATATACTGCTTCCTGAAGTATTTCTAAAACTGTTTCCATGACAATTTCTTCTCATGGACTCCTTTCACATTCCTAAGGTATTCCCACCATATGGTAGCCTTTCCATTCAGGTTGAAGATGGTTATTCAAGCCTTCAAGTTTTCAGAGTAGTCATGGACTCTGAAGTACTTCTTTAAACTAAGTAGCCAAGCTTCCACCTCTTCTCCCTTCTTAATCTCTCCATCGAAAGAGGGTGGTTTGGATTTCTTGAACTCTTCAGGACCATGGTTTTTGGAATGCTTCCGCTTCTTTCCTTTCCTTTGAGAATGTGAGCTGACCCTGCTACTAGAAGATCCTTTGGAGTTGTCAGCTTCCTTTCTAGAGGACTTTTCCAATGAGTGTCCCCTACCTCTAGGTTGGACCTTCTTCGCGGTACTTCTCCAAGTGGGGTCACTTATGGAGTCATGTTTTTGGAACTCGGGCAGACTCTGACCTCTCTTCTTGTGTCGTCGGTCCACATGGTTGGTTGCGGGTTCATGCTATAGTTGCCTCTGTATGTCGGATAAGATCTCTAGCAAGACTGTGCTAATTTTTGTTTGTTTTTATTGCTACTTTATCAATCTCTCATTGTCAGCCTTGCAACTCTATAACTTGGCCCTGAGGCTCCTTACAGTTTCAACCATATCTGGAGGGGTTTCCATCTCCCTCCTTTCCTCAGATTCTTTGTCTCTATTGTGGGAGCCATCCCCCACTTCATGACACATCACCACCCTTTAGTCTTGAATTTTTCCCTTGATTTACTGACTGCTCGAGTGCTAACAAAAACACTTAATGTTAGCTAACAGTATAATAGTTCATGAAAAATACACAGGTCAATTTCTTAAATGCACACACGGTAGAAAGTTTCATTCTTTCCCTTAATAACATTTTTAACCAGACTTTTTAAGGAAGAGGTACGGTGGAGTGTCAATATTTTAAAAGTACTCCACATAGAGTTTTTACGCGACTTATCCATGAGCCCAAGAAGACCAAGTGTTGTAACCATGCTCTGATACCAATTTGTAACACGCCCATGACAGAGCATAAATAAATAAAAAAATATTTTTCCTCAATTAGTCGATTCCTCCATCTATGGTCTCTAATCCTGGTCAGTGGATCTTCAAAATTCCTGAGCTAAAGCAGCTCTTCGGTTCCCTACTGGAATCTATAAGAAATCGATCCATGGGTTTTTATGAGACTCCACCCGTGCGGACTAGCACTGAGTGTAAGCTTCCTCCACGTGACCACTGCCTGTGATTGAAGGCCTTACCTAAAGGTGTTTCATGATTTTGCATGTCAGGTCTATGCATGTGAGTCACCCTGACTCTCCCGACCTCTGAAATCCCAATAGAGGTCTAGCACATGCTAGCTCCTCCCTTATACTTCAACCATATGACCTCTAGACAAACCCTGGGGCCCACCTCCGAGGGCATCACGATTTCACATATCGGGACTTTTGAACGGCTTCCTCCTTCTAACCTCTGACTCTTGATTTCCCGATATCTTAAGTTCTTCCTAAACAATCAACGGTCCATGTTCTCTCCTTGATCGACGACTACGATCAAATCACGAACTTAGATTTCATGAGTCCTCACGACTCTGCCCTTTAACCTTCCCACTTTGTGAGTCAGCGAAATGCTGATCTCTTGCCACATGTCCTTTCCAATGGATGGTCCTAATGATTTCAAAACTTGGGACTTCACAAATTTCACTCTCTTGTCTGTCTTCAAATGGTTAAGGTGCATGCACCTTACCTCTATATCAACGACTGTTGATCCACGTACTCAAATCCAATGGTCCAGATCTGATCTTATCCTGCATGCTCTTCTAATGGTATGGACGTGAATTTCAACGACCCAGGTCTTTCAAAGTGCTCGATCCAATGAACACTGTTGCTTCTCCTCCTGAGCTTTCACGTGTTTCCCTGACTTGGAAGATTTCAGATGTTTCGAAGGCCTCGACCTTCGATCTACCTCCTGTGAGCCTTGATATAGGGGTCTCGACTTCTGATTTCCCTCTAGATCTTATGAAATTGTAACAGGTTCACCTCTTGGACCTTGTCTGCACTTCTAAGAAGCACTTATCTCTTCTGAGCTTGGTTCTTAGGGGATATCGAGTTCCCAGATAATCCTTGCGTTAATATTCTTGCGTCATATTGACGGTCCATGAACTTCATTAATCCAACGGTCCATATCACATCACAACTTCAGGTTTCAGAAGTTTAGTCACACCAATGTGCAATTCTTCTGATGTGTAGACTCTGATCTCACCAATTCGACAGTTAAGAAGGGTCCCGATAGATCCTTGGATCTACGGTCTAGATCGCATCATGACTTTGGGTTTCAGAACTTTAGTCACACCAACATGCGATTCTCTCGATGTGCAGACTTCAATATCGCCAATCCGATGGTCAAGGAGGGTACCGATAGATCCTTGGATCTACGATCTAGATCACATCATGACTTTAGGTTTCAGAAGTTTAGTCGCGCCAATGTGAGATTCTCCCGATGTGCGGACTCGGATCTTGCCAATTCGACGGTCAAGGAAGGTTCTGATAGATCCTTGGATCTAGGGTCCAGATCACATCACGACTTCGTGTTTTAGAAGTTTAGTCATGCCAACATGCAATTCTCTTGATGTGTGGACTCTGATTTCACCAATCTAACGGTCAATGAGGGTCTCGATAGATCCTTGGATATACGGTCTAGATTGCATCGCGACTTCAGGTTTCAGAATTTTTGTCGCTCCAACGTGTGATTCTCTCGATGTGTGGACTCCGATCTCTCCAATCCGACGGTCAAGGAGGGTCCCAATAGACCCATGTATCTATGGTCCAGATCGCATCATGACTTTGGGTTTTGGATTTCAGAGAATCCGTCCCCTTCTCGATGATTACCAAAATTCGTCAAACTTGCGAAGACTGAAGGAATCGAGGTGTTCACGTCTGCTCTCCTTCTTCAAAATCTAATGGTCGTGATAGACCTTGGATCCTCTTGAAAGGATCTCATCTGTTCATCTTCCAAACAAAAGGATATCCCCTTTCGATACTTGAATCTCACTATTCTTCCTAAGCTTTGGTGGATTTGAAAGGCTTAAGAGTTTTTCTCTATTTCTCTTGAACGTAACGCTTGGAAGAATTCCTCTGCACACCCCTTACGTTCATTCCTCAACTCTATAACTTAAGATGGTCTCAGCCTCTACCCACCTTGCAGGGATTCGGTGCATACATGCACTACCTCTCCTGAGATTAATAGAATTTTTCCTCGCAGTGATTGTGGGGTTCAACCTCTACAATCAGGGGAGTACTCACTCGACTCTAGGACGGTGATGAAATTCCCTGGAAAAGTGCTTTCAAGGAATAAAAATAGATAATAAGGAAATCAAGCAGATGTGAAAGTTCTCATAGAAAAAATTCATATTCTTAACTTAATCATTCAATACAGAAACCATTATAGGCATATAAGTATAAGAATGCATCCATTATTTCCAATTCAAAGCGCAAGGCATAAAAACACTTATCAGAACCATAAGGTGTGATGCGACTGCTAAGAGGGGTGTTCATTTCCACGCAACCATAGGTTCAATCACTCCCAATGGATTTATCACTGGCCACCCCCGAGCTTACGCCACAATGCTTTGAGATTTACTCTCTTACTTCCTTCTCAACGAAAGTTAGGGATGGATGTTACTCTCCTTCTCCCAACACAAGAATAGATAAGGACGAAGGTTACTCTCCTTCTCCTAGCTCAGTCTCTATTCTCTATGATCAGAACTTACTTTTCACTTTCAATCCTTCCTTGGACCCGAGAGTTTTTCACTCTCGTCTCTGCACTCTTTGTAGGTCCCTTCCTCCCACACCATGCTTCCTTTCTTTCCTTCCTCAACAAGATTGTGCGTGGTTCGAGTTCTCAGCCCATGGTCAGGTCCAGAAGCCTTACAAATGGGTGGTCTGCCCCATCCCCTCATTAACTCTTGAGGAGGTCTTCCCACCTACCAGCTGATTAAAATTCATTCCAGGTCAAAGGGTTGTTCTGATATTGAGAAATTAAATCCAACATAGTACTAGTTCGGTGCAGGTTAACTCAACCATTCTGGGTCCCCTCCACCACCTTTTCATTAGCCATCGTGGTCTCTCTTAGCACATCCCCTTCACGACAATCATGCAACATGTATCCATTATATATTAAAATAACATAATTTACATTCATTGACCTTTTATACAAAGGTCCATCAAATCAAACATTCACACCTTTGAGTTTGCCATAGTTCCTGGCCAATAGAGTTATATTTACAGATTGGGAGAAACAGGGTGTTACACACCCAATGTGGGCTACGTCCACTAGAGAAATTTCCAGGTCCTTCCTTTATTATTATCCAACAAATGAAGGGATACAACCTACAACAAACCCGCTGTAACTTCCTCTTATTTCTCTCACGGTCTCCTCTCTAAGAATACAATATTCACTATCATACCTAGCCGCAATACATTCCCTCATAAAAGAGGGTTGTCTACTAGGGAAAAAAACCCTAACATAATTTCTACTTTTAGATCTGCAACCTTATAATGAACGGTCTATATTTACAATGAAATTATAATATAAATTTACAAGGCAATTTTTCCTTCAGGGGCTTCGCCCCTGAACCCCTGGACCCCGGAGATGGGGTAACCCCCTCTGCACTCCCCTGCATGGAAGAGTGTACATTCTTTTGCGGTGTAAATTCTTCATGGGGTATAAACACGGATGAAAACAAAGACCTTTGAATTTGGAGATAATCAAGCTCCACAACCAACACCATATAGGTGTGTGTAAGCATGAACAATTATAATAACCCTCACATGATCTAGTCATCAAACCCTTTATGATATACAACCTCTCAATACATCAACCACTTCACAAATACAAGCTCTCAACTATGTACCACAAAAAACCCTTAGCCATATGCCAATAAATACAAGATGTTCCTCAACAAGAAGTATTAATGATAAATATACCAACATTGTATTTATGTAGATTTGACTTATGCAGAAGATCGAATGCAACCACTAGTCTCTATAGGGAGAATCCTCAAATGTCCACAACCATTTCTCATGCATACATCAAAATCCAACTATTCATAGAAATAAGACATACCTTTTGAACCAATGGATAGATATGATGTATTTGAGCATTGTAGACCTTCCTGGGAGCTTGATCTCAGAATATAGAACCTCTACATCTTCATATTCTCAAGTTTCCATGGATTTACCAACATGTACGCACTCTAATACACTTCCATCCCACGCACGTATGCACCCTAATACACTGTCATCCCATGTATGCCTTAGTATGTGTGCACCCTAATACACTGTCAGCCCGCGTACGCCTCAAAAAATAGGGTTTTTTAGTATTCATTGTAATTCCGAGAATTTCGCTGTCAACCCTTCGTACTACCTCAGACTTTCACAACTTTAGATGTATCAATGTGTACTTGCAATAAGCCTCACACAACAAAAGATATTCAATGTGTTCAAGTGTGATTAAATGAGAGAGCCTTGCCTCTTATTTATACTTTCATGTAGTATTCCACTTTCCTTATTTTAAGGGGTTCTCCATTAAATTTATTATTTAAATAATTTCTTTGCAAACACTTTGACTTTTTGGGGCTTCTAGATGACTCATGAGGGTTCTCCAACTTCACATGGCCATAACTCTCTAACCGTGAGGAGTTATGTGACGCTCCACATACCACCGGAAATGGCATGAAAACACTATCCACATAGGATAGTTTCACTGACAAATTCACTGACCTTCATCTCATTATTCCATAATTAAGCATGAGTTCTCTAACCATACTTCTAGGATAACTCAATCCGCAAAGCATCTTCCCATGAGGGATTTCACCATAAGGGGACCACTTTGGAGTTCATCCATTTGTACTTCTTATCAACCACGACAAGACAATAATGAGTCATCTTTACATCAAACAAACTTGGATCCATTACGCAAACCTTTTTGCTACCGGAATTTGCTATCATACTTTCTTCAAGGGTTGACATCAATGACAACAAACATTAATCAACAACAAGGGGGTTTAGCCATTATTGTTATAGAGAAATTTTCTATAGAGAAATTTGGGAGAGGGGTTGAAGACTACATAGGATATGAGGAGAAGTAAATGGTCTTAGTGATTTTGTGCACTAAAGAACACCATGATTTCAGCTTGGAGTTCATGACAGTGTATTTATTTTTATGAGCTTCGATAAATAGCTCAAATTTCTTCTCTTTATATCCAAGTGGGTACAATTCTGTAACAGTTTCTCTTTCTTGACATTCTTGGACTTGGGAATCCTCAGAAGTAGTGCACACCCACTCATATTGCATCCTTGACCATTTATTTTCAGAGAGAGAAAGTTGCAACATCATCATCATCACCTAACTCATGCAACACATAATTCCCCTTTTGTTCTTTGTTAATGGACACCAGATACATCAACTGGGGTGAAATTAACAACCCTCTATCCTATCAAATCCCCCATTTCCAAGAAGAAAGTTTTCCAAGGTCACTTACCACTGAGTGTTTTTAGTGATCGTTTCCCTAGAGACCCCAATTGGAACACCTAGACCACTCCCATTTCTGAGAGGGGATAGGAACCCAAACTCTAGGGGCATTGAGTTGGACACATTGTGAAGAAGGAAGAAAAAACTACATGCAATCCCCCACAAATAGAGAGAGTAAATAAACCAACTCATCACCACAAAAATTGAGTGTAAAGTGACAATGACACTCACATATATTAATTCCTCCACTACCCCTGCACAAATGAATTAATGCATGGAAGCTTTGAAATGAGATATGTTAAATATTTCAAAAATCATGCATATCATGGGAGTGAAAGAGAAAATGTTCCCCTCCACCCTATTTGTTCTACATATTCATTTTCCTAATCTCACCCCTTCAATTTATTTTGTGTCTACTAAATTATTGACTTTGTGGGGCACCTGGAAGAATGATATATCTTCGAATTCATCAATTATAACTTGATATTTGATGATGATCCTTATGAGGGGGTTATCGTTCAAGGATGTTTGCGAGTGATTATGACTAACGAGAATGGAGGAGTGTAACACCCTGTTTCCCCCAGTTTGTAAAAATAACTATACTGGCCAAGAACTGTGGCAAACTCAAAAATGTGAATGTGTGATGTGAATGGACCTTGTGAAAAAGGTCGATAAATGTCGATAAAGGTCTGTTTTTCAGCATATCCCCTCTCAGCAGTCCTGCAATATATATATATATATATATATATATATATATATATATTGCAGGACTGCTGAGAGGGGATATGCTGAAAAACAGACCACGATGGCTGAAGAAAGGTGGTGGAAGGCACCTGGAAAGGTGGCGTTAATTTCCACCGAAACCAATACCGTATTTGGACTTCACTGGCCTAGAGAACCAAGAGCGGCTCACTGGCCCCGAATTAAATGACTCGCCAAGATTGGTAGGTAAATGGATCCTCATGAGTAATGAGGGATGGGGGGGTGAACCGCCCATCTGTAGAGCCATTGGGCCTGACCAGTGCGAGGGAAATCACGCCACACGCAACCTCGCAAGAGGAAAAAGGCGTGAGGGAGAAGTGAGAAGAGAGAAGACGCGAGGGAAGGAGGAAGAACTCTGGAGATATGTAGAGTGAGTGATAGCAGAGAAAGGGGAGAGTAACCCTTGTTCTCGGTCACTGGAAAACCGAGACGCAGTCTCGCAGCATCGTGGTCTTAGCTTGGGGGTGGCTAGTGGTAAATCCGTTGGGAGTCGCTGAGCCTACGGTTGGGTGGAAACGAGCACCCCTCTCAGCAGTTGCATCACCTCTCATGTTATTTTTGATAAGTATTATTTGAAGTTAATGCCATAATCGCATGTTCAATTTTATGTGCTTGTAAATATTTCTGAATAGAAGTGTTTACCTAACATTGGATTTGATAGAATGAATGCCTGTATATGCTTACATGCCATAGTTGTTTTCTGCACAAATGATTAAGTCTGGGACATGAGTTCGCTCCACCGAGAATTGTGTTAGTTGCTTAATTTCTCGTAATATTCTGGGAAGGCCCCTTGAGAGTACTCTTTTCCAAGAATTACCCCATAAACCTTGTAACTGTACTGAACCTTACCAGAGACTCGATTAAGATCAGGGATATTTCGCTGAGAACCATCTGAGGGTTCATGAAAATCGGGTCTGGAACCCTTATGCAAGAAAGAGTAGCTTTCTAAGGTCTCGGGGTCATGGGAGCCTAAAGTTCCGAGAGTGTGAACTTCGTGATTCAAGCTCAGAAGGGATAGCGAGATTCAAATATAGAAAGAAAATACCCTATTGCTTGGTAAATGAACGGTTGGAATCCTTTCGGGAATACCCCAAGCCTGTCAACACCAACGGATCTAGAGAAGGAGCGTAGGAATTAACACCTCTCCCTTTTAGCCTTCGCAAATAGCAATGGGATCCTAGACCGTAGATCCTAGGGACCCATCGGAGCTCTATAAGCTATCGATCTTAACCTTTACTTAGGCGGGAGAGTGAACTTGACTACATCCAAAAAGTCCTGAAGACATCGGGACCGTCCATGTTGGAGGATAGGTGGTAGAGATCTAACCATTTTGCGTATCAGGGATTCGTGAGTTTGGAGGTAGAAGGCCAAACCCTTGGAGTCACGAAGTTCTGAATTTACGAAAGGATCGGAGCCGTCTGTCTACAGGAGGACATTTGTCGCGAGATCCTCTCTATCAGGGATTCAGACATCGGGAGTCAGAGGAGGAAGTCTCTTGACCTCGTGAGTGGCGAAGTTGCGAGAGGCTCAGGACCATCCATCCGAGGAGGACAAGTGGCAGATATCAAGGGATTTCGTGAACTCAGAGGTTCACAAGGTAAGAGCCCAAAGGTTGGGTGCTCCAAGTCGCGAGTGACGAAGTCACGAGGAGTGGAGACAGTTTTTGGATCCAGAGAACGAGAGGACCGTTGGATCAGGAACCCCATTGCCTATCACGCGTTCGGGGGTTCGGAGGTTGAAAGGAGTCATTTACGACTTCACGAGTAGAGAAGTGCTGAGAGTTGAGCACAAGAGAACACGTGGCAGAACTTCAAGGTGGAGCCCGCGTGATTGACGGGTGGACACGTGTCGCCTGGAGAAGGGAGTCAATGCTCCATTGACTTCTCGCGTCTCGGGGATTTGCGGGATAAGAGCATGAGAGCTCAACCCTTGGACCTGCGAAGTCGCGAGTAGCGAGAACGCGAGAGGGAAAATAAATATCGCTTCTCGGGGGTTCGTGAAGGGAAGGTGCCAATATTCGATGCTACAACTCGCGAAGTGGTGAGTTGCGAGCAGTGAGAAAGGAAGGTCAACCTTCGCTGACTTTCAAGTCTCGGAGGATCACATAAGGAAGGAACGAGAGTTCAACCATTGAACTCACAAAGCGACGAATAGCAAGAGGAGCTAGCATTTAGCCTAGCTGGTGGTCACGCATGGAGAGCGCTAATAAGGAGGGGCCATGCCATATCAGAATCTTGGGTATCGGTGATTAGTGAAGAAAATATGAGGGTCTTCGACTCACGACTTGCAAGGTTGCGAGTTTTGAAAGGCACTTGCATTTAGGCGCGTATGTGGTTCTATCGAGATAGGGACTAAAGAAAGGGAGCTAGTGCTTTGTCATTAAGCGGCGGGTAGATCTGGACGACCAGAATCTGCGCACCCAGATCTACGTCTAGGGTTTCATTCTAGAGCCCCCTCGCCATTCTACCTTTAAGATTGGACTCACTTGTATCGCTGAGTTGCGAAACATGAAGAGGTGCCTGGTTTGTTTGGCTTGTGGTCCTAACCCACGATCAAAGGGAGGTGGACAGGGAAGAACTAGCCTGCGCTAGGCCCTCGTAGGACTTCGGGGATTCTATCCCTTGAGGAATTTTTTTTTTTTTACTATGTCGTAGTGGGTGTGTGACAAATTGGTATCAGAGCATGGTTACAACACTTGGCCTGCTTGGGCTCATAAACGAGTTGTGCAAAACCTCCATTCGGAACACTGTTGAAAAGAGTAACCCCCTATATTAACCTTCCTAATCAAAAGACGAAGTTAAGAATGAAAAACCCCTATTGTGTGTGCGTGTACATGTGAAAATATGAATTATGTACTAGTTATAAAAATGTATCTAACTATTGACTAACAACCAACGTTTGTCTTTGCACATAAGCGGAAGATCAATAGCGGGAAATTATCAACACATAGTATGGTGACTCACCAAGAAGTGGGAGAAGGCTCCCACAATAGAGATGAAGAGTTTGATGAAAGGAGGGCAGCATGGACCCCTCCAGATCTAGCCGAGATTGTGATGAGTCTCATGGTTGAATTACAAAGCTGCAAGGCCGACAATGAAATGATGATGAAAGAACAAGAAAAGCAAACAAAAATTAATGCAGTTTTACTGTAGAGTTTATTCGATATAAAAAGACAAATGTAGCATGAACCTGAAACTCAGAAACATGGTCATATCAGTGGCCACACTAAGAGGAGCACCTCAAAAAAGGTCCACCCTAGAGGTAAAGGACCCGTGCCGAGTGATTCCTCTAAGAAGGAAGCTGGCGATTCAAAAGGATCTTCTAGCAGCAGAACTAGTTCCTATCCCCGAAGAAAACAAAAGAAGCAAAAGTATTCCAAAGGTCGAAAATTTGAATAATTCAAAAAGGCCAAACCACCCTCCTTCGATGGTGAAATAAAGAAGGGAGAGGAAGCAGAGGCCTGGCTACTTGGACTAAAGAAGTATTTCCGAGTCCATGAATTTTTAGAAAATATGAAGGCCTGAGTGGCCACTTTCAACTTGAACAGAAAGGCTTCCATTTGGTGGGAAGACCTTAAGAATATGAAAGGGGTTTGTGAAGAGGACCTGTCTTGGGAACGGTTTGAGAAATACTTCCGGAAGAAGTATCTGTTGGAAAAATATTTCAACGAAAAGACTAAAGAGTTTTATGAACTCAAACTGGGACAACTTACTATAGAAGAATATGTCAACAAATTCCTCGATTTGTTGAGGTATGTACCCTATATGAAGGCAGAAAAGGCAAAGGTGCAACACTTCATCAGTGGGCTACCTAAGGACTATTAGAATAGAATTGAATTTGATGAGCCAAAGACTCTAGAAGACACTATTTGAAAGGCAACCTATTGTCATGAACAATTTGGGCATCGAGCAGAACCTCACGAAGGATGGAAACCGAAGAATAGTTCAAGATTTCAGAAAAAGGGGATTAAATCCCCAGGATTTAAGAACTATAAGAAGAACCCAAGAATGAGATTCCCATCCCAGAGTATGCACCAGTAGAATTTTCCCTCCTTGAGTGGAAATAAAACTTCTGGACCCATATCAGTGAAGACTGATAACCCAAAGACAGAACCTTTGAAATGCTGGGGTTGCGGGGAAGAACATCTATTGAGAGACTATCCACACCGACAACAGAATAGTCAGAGGATTTATAACATCCAGGAATCTACTACAGTCAATGATGTGGCTAGGAGTGTGCTGCAGATTTATGCAGCCTTGGATAATAACCAAGCCAACCACCAAGCTTCAGTGGTAGAGATAGAAGGTATGATCTCCAACCATCTAGTGTCTATTTTGATTGACCCTGGTGTTGATACTGAGAGGGGGGTGACTCAGTATCAAGTACAATTTTAAAAACCTTTTCCAACTTATACTTAAACCATTCAATTATATCCAATGAGAAATGAACAATAGTATAAGAGTTACACCAATACACCACAATACACCATGCACAATATATATGAGAAATAATCAA
>ML802920.1:78199-108298 GCA_009831015.1 Picea engelmannii
GCGCCTTAGCTAGTTTATTTACATTCTGTCTGTAAGCATATTTCAGTCATTTGTTATTAATGAAATGAAGTCTTATTTCCGCTGCATCTCTGCGTTTATGTGTATTTCTATATTTCATTGTGTTCCTACATAAATCTGGATCAAGAAATAAATGGATTACAAGTATTTGTTAAAGGGGAAGTATGAAGGAATAATTCTTACTTGTAATCATGAATAATGTCTAAATAATATGATGGAATTGTAATGATGTAGACTAATTCTAGAAGTCTACGTGAGAGTGAAATATGAGGAGAAATTATAAGAGTTAGGGATGGAGATATGTTGAGATATTCATAGAGATATGTTGATAGATTCATGGAGATATTGTGGAGATATTTATGGAAATGGTTTGAATTATTTATCTATTATTTCATCAATGTTATGGTCACCTATCATTATACAAGGGACCATATATACACCTAGATTGTAACACACAATAATGGTTTGATTAATAGAATTTCCCCTTTGAGGGAATTGGAGCATATGTCATGATTTCCCTTGCTTTGCATAAAGTAGTGTGTATGTGTGTGTTTAATATATCTAGCTACTTTCTTTGCATCCTCTTCTACATGACTAGCTCTAATGTTTAGATTGTAAAATTATTCTATGTATTCTTTAACAACCATTCATCTTTGTCTGGGATTTTGCATTTGTCTAAAAAGATTAAGTTGGTAGTTGTAACATCCTAGGTTTTGAGCCCCCTTATTAAAAAATGTATTGTTACATTGCTGAGAGGCCATAGTGCCCAAAAAATTATTAAAAGGGGAACAAATGGACACTGCAACAACTACAACCTCTCCCCTTGCACCTTCTATCCAACAGAAGCAGGTCGATAAGGTTGCCGCAAAGCACAAAGATTCCTTCTTCACACCTACCTCTCATGTAGCTCGACTTATTGAACAACCTCAACTTCAATAGTTTCATGACAAACTTCCACAAACTAAGTAGCGCGACGTCTCCAACAATACAAGCAACTCACCAAGATGTAGATTCAACAAATGCTTTTCCCTCTCCCCCAGGAAATCAACGCAATGGAGACCATTTCTTCCTAAGGAGGGAGGATTGATCTAGGTGGATATCTATGGCCACCCACCTTTTCCAACTAGCTCAAAATAGTTTTCTGGCAATTTTGGCAATTTACTATTTTTAGCAGGTTTTAACTTCTTGGGCCATTTTGAGAGCCCAAATGAAGGTTTTTTGATATCAAGGTTCTCAATGATAGCCAAAGGAATGATTGATCCCCCAAAATTAATCTCCTCAATAATACCTTTCCAACGAGCTATCACACGCCTAAAACGTAGATCGTATGCAAAAGTTACGACTCCGAGAAGTTGATGTACTCACTTACCCAAACAGGGCCCACATGACTTTTGGCACTTCATCTCCTAGGGTTAGGTTTTTGGATGTCTAGGGTTTTTGGCATTCCCGCTTATTGTAAAAATGCCTTCAGAGCCTCATTGTAATCATGTTCTTGCGAATGCGAGTAGCCGTCATATCTCTTCTCAGAGATAAGCGCCACCATTCTAGTGATTCTTTCACTCTGTATTTTTACAGTCTCTATACATTTATTTCATTAATAGAAATCGTGTATTACTGTATATTTGTGTTTATGGTTTCATCTCTGATATATTTCTATTATATTATTGAATATCTACGATATCTCTGTGCATTTCTTTAATATATCTCCAATCTCATTTCGTGCCGAAAATAATCTGGATCACTAATAAATGTAATGTTTTGATCATTATTAATAATAAATACATTGTTGATTTCTAAATAGACAAGGACTAGATTTATAGGGGGCTATGATTCCACAAGAGGGGGGGGCTTGGGGGGCTATGTGCTTATTTATTTTATATAACCCATTTTTTGTAATGGGGGGGAATCAGTTACGTGAGCTCTTGGGGGAAGGCCAAGAGGTTCTTGACCCCCACGAATTACAAAAACCCATCCCTGGTCTGTGGAATGGGTTCATTCTCCCATTGGAAAATACTCTGATTCTCGTCCCCATTATGGTGTTGTTGTTGGTCGCCTCATGAATTCATTCACCCATTTTGATTCAATTTTCATCCTCTCTCATGGAGTCTGCACTCCATCCATTTCCTTCACCCACTCATCTTTCCTCATTTTGGAGTCGATTGCCACCTACAAACAGATCAACAATTGTGTGGATTGTGGAATCAAAACTAGCGCAATCGTTAACTTGACCCTTTGATTCCGCAATGTCTCCCCATAGTTGATATACCCTTACTGATATCTGACAGTCGTGACTTAATCAGATATTGATCCAAAGGTTATCCTCTGCAACTCCCAGATCTAATGACTACTGTAGCTTTCTCCTCATTAAATGTCCTTGAATCCTCCCTAGAAACCTACGCACCCTGTCCCTCTAGAGCCTTTCCTTGAAAGGAACTCCAATGCTCAATAGCGCATCCCTCATGAGCTTTGGATTCTAATTGTTGAGTGTGTACTTTGAGCCTCCCATGCAGATGTCTACACTATCTCTCTTGAGCTTGTACTTCTAAATTTTTTGACCTCTGCTTGAGTTGAGAAGGTCTTTGTGCACTTAGGGTGTTGTATATTTTGAACCTTGGGCCTTCAAGGAGCCATCTATGCACTTCTGGAATTGAATCTGGAGGTGTTGCACTGTGTTACTAGAAGAGAAGCTTCAGGCTTCTTACCGAATGTTTAACCCGTTCTTAGATCATGCCTTCTTTTGGTCACAGGTTTATTTTCTTCACAGTATCAACTAGTTCATAAAAGAATAGAGCAGGCTTATAGTTTCTACCTTGTTTTGAAAGATTTTCTCCGATGCTCCTCTCCCCTTTTAACTTGTGGTACAAATAAAATATCTAACTACTTGGTTGAATGATGTGGAGTGGTCACACCTTTTCCAGGTAAACATAAGTAATTTGAAATTGTCATAATGTGATGCAATAAGAGAAAAAATCAGGTAAATCGCGATTTTTCTCACTGCATCAGGATCGTTCAATTCCACTCATTCATGAGTCGGAGCGGCTATTTAGATCCCCAAACAGAATCTCTACCAAAATCTGACCCACAGGTCCTTTAACTCCCTTCACGGTCTTCTGCACTTTACCGTGACTTTTCCCCAACTCAATATCGGGGTTCGGGGTTTCGAGCTTCCCACTGTCAAGAGTCACTGTACTCTTCAATTCCCAATCACTGATGAGCTCCTCTTCACCGATGCACACCCCTTCTACCTTAGCTTTTGGTCCATGTGACCTCCCCGTATATGACCACAATCATACTCTTCATTGGGGTTTCGGACTTTTCGATGCCAAGTTGCAAACGTCCTTTGGATCCGCGATCCTCTGATTCCCAACGCGCTTTAGCCCTCCAAGCTAATCCTTGGCCAATGTGACCACTATTCCCGTGATCATAGTCCTGTCTCCCATCAGAGCTATGGGGTTTCCAATGCCCAATTTCATATGTCTATGGGATTCCCGACTCCTCGAATCCCGACTCTCCACTGCACTAACAACTGGCTTCCACTATGGCTCTTTCCTCAGCCCTGATGTGATGACAACTGGCCCCCACTCATCGGGGTATCACGATTCACGATTTCAAAAGGTGTAGACACCACGTCCACGGGATTCCCGATATCCCGATGGACAGATTCCTTGTCGGCCCTTTCCTGATGGCGCCGATCTCCTCCACAGGTCCCTTCCAGATGGACAGTCTCGGTTCCTCCGGGATTTTGAGACATTCGATGTCCCAGATTTCTTGTCCTCAGGAACTCCGATTTCCCGATGACTGCTATGCCGACTCTCTTCGAATCTCTAACACCTGTTCCTTTGAATAGACAACTCAGATTATGCCGGGGTTTTTGACCTGAATTTCCCCGATCTCTTGTCCATAGGAATGCCGATTTCCCAATGTGCCTCAGTACCGATGGCACTCGATCTCTGCCACGTGTCTTTGCTAACGGACCTTCCAGATCGCTTCGGTGTTTCGCGACTTGGAATGTCTCGATTCTCTTGCCCTCGAGAATCCCGATTTCCTGAGTGTCGATATCCCGATGGCTCCTCCTCTTATCAAGATTTCTTCCTCATGTTCACGAGGTTAACTCCCTCGCAACTTCTGCAGATCCGACGACTATCGGGTATCTGCCCAAGTTCTGACGATTCAGATCCATTCTCTTGCGCGCTTTCTCCTGGGTGTGAAAATCAACGATCTAGATCTCTTTAGCCGATCCAACGGCTACTGTGCTTCCTCCTGATAGTCTCCCTGGCGCTTTCTTCCTGCACTTGGAAGAATTTATATTTCTCCAAGGCCTCAACCTTTATCTTCTTTCTCCCCTGTGAACTCTTCTATCTTGAGCTTCGCTACGCGTATAAAATGCTATCTCCTCCTGAGCTTTTGTTCTTCTGAATCCTCAAGGGATTCTTTGACTCCTGCACTCCTGCAGAGTCTTCTCGTGCACACAATGGTGTTATATTTTCTGAGCTTCTGCAATTGGTCAAAACCCTAAGGGATTTTGTTTACCTTCCTTCTCCCACAGATGGAGAATAAAACGCCTTCCTGGCTCTCTGTTTTCTCAAGCAACCTCTTGCTGAGTCTCTTTGGGTGTTCAGAAACCCAGTGAAAATCCTTCAATGGATTCTTCCTTCAAGTAGTAGAACTCAAAGAGTTCTCTTCTCTTTTGTCTATGCGTGCACACAGTCTCAATGTCCACTTGGCAGAGTTTCTTCTTTTCTCAGAACTTCTAGCAGTTCTTTCCTCCTGTGCACTTATGCACCCGCTCGATGCCCACCTGGCAGAGCTCTCAGAATCCTCAGTGATTTTTCTTCTTTTGAATTCACAACAGAGTTCCTCCAAATGCACCTTGTGCCTGTGCTCAATGCCCACTTGGCAGAGCCTTTACAGAACTCCTAAGAGATTATGTCTGCAACTGTGTCTTCTCCCACACAGCTTTACCTCCTGAGGTGTTCAACAACCTCAAAGGTCTTCTTCTCCTGAGTGAGTTGATGATTCCAGTTCCTGTGCTGCATCACGTCTTTGTTTGAACCCGTAGTATTCAGAAGTGCATCCTCAGTGCACCGGTATTCAGAGACCGCAGTACTCTGTCATGCCCTCCTGGCATGAAACCTCAAAGACCTTAGCCTGAAATCACACAAACTCCTTGCAAATGCACCACACACATCTACAACATACATCAAGAACGCACATAGACATCCATATAACACAGAACATGTGCAGGAAAAAGTGCTTCTGTTTATATTAACAATGGAAAATGCTTGTTTGTACAACGTGTTCTCGAGCTCTCTCTGGCTCTAAACAACTCAATCCTCACTCATCTACAACAACTTTTTTTTCAAAATGAGATATCAAAATCTCTTTTACCTGAGGGGCTCATCGAGCGCTTCCCTCTAGGTCTACCTACTCTATTCAATTACAATAAATGGTTGTCTAGTCCAGCATCTGGATCTAGATCTCAGCCGATCTAGCATTAAAGCCGATCTTAACTACAACATGCACAAAGGCACGACTTCCTGGCTCAATAGCCTAAAACATTAATTACATTCAATTCAGATTTTAAATGAGGACTGCGCCTCCCTTCAGCTTTGAATGCATGTGCGCTGATGTGGCTGGCTGGCTGGCTGAATGACGTGGAGAGATGCTCCTGCATCAAACTCCTCAGCTACAAAATCATGAGCTCCTGCTCATGCACTTCCCCTCTAAGCGGTTGGAAATCCTCCTGGATCCCAAACAAATATTTGGAGCTTTCCATCTGCCCCATTCTGCTACTGCTGATGTTTCTGCTGTGCTACTGCTATTGCTTCTTTCCTTCTGCTTAGCTACTCCTCGCTGACAGTATCTGCTGACCCTAACATCAGCCTTCTGATCTCCTTGATTGCTGTATCCAGTTTCTCCAGTGGCTGGTCCTGCTCATGCAGTCTCCTCAGCTGCAAAAATTTTCTACAGTTGGGCAGATCGCTATGATATCCCATGCCATCTTCTTCATCTTCATCGGTGGCCTCAAGTTGCCACTCTGATGCAGACTTCAGCTCTGAAGTCTCCCTTTGACTGACTTGTTGTTCAGTCACCTTCCCTGACAGTTCAACTTCTGTCAGTTCTCTTGCTGGCCTTGGATTGTTCAGCCAATCCTCCAGCATCTCTAGGTCCATCTTCCATGGAGTGATAACTTTACCTGCCTGCTCTTCGTCTTCCTTGGATGCTAGCTCCAATGCTACAACCCCTTCATCTTTTTGGTTGAATATGTTGAGACACTCCTCAGAATTCTCATTTTCTTCTTCTGCTTGGGAAACTTCCAAAGTCTGCTCCAATTCCTCCTTGACAGTCATCGTCAGCTGTGACTATTCTTCTGCTGTTGCCACATCTGCAACACAAATTTCTGCCTCCTCCTGGGCACATGGTAGGAATACTCCAATCCCCCCAATCATCAAAATATCATCCTGATCTTCCTCCTCTTCTTTCAACTACACATGATGATCCAAATCTATCTTTGAGTTCACCTGCTCTGTCATCTCCCCTGACTGATTCCAACTCACTTTTGAGTTTATGAGACCTACATGTAGTCTCATCTGCTCATCCCTACCCCCCTAGCAATATGGGATTCTCTCGCTGCCCTCCTAGCAGACTATGAGATCAATCGATCCCATCTTCATCAGCACTCCTTGTTGAATTGAACTCACCTCCGAGTGCATGAGACTTTCAGCTAGTCCCACATTCTCATCTCTGCCCACATGGCAGTTTAAGATGCTTCCACTGCCTTCCTGGAAGTCTTCGAGATCCCTCAACGATCTCCTTTTATTGCCCAATTAGCAATGTGAAATTCCCTGGCTGTCCTCCTGACAGTCCATGAGATCCCGCAGTGACCTCAATTCATTGCCCTCCTGGCAAACGAGAATTTCTACTCTGCCCTCCTGGCAGTGCTTGAGATCCTCAGCTGATCCCAATTCATCCTCTTCATCATCGAGACCTCTCCCAGTCTCTGGCTCATAGACATAAATTATCTTTTCCTCTGTGGCTTGGAGGTTTTCAACATACCTCAACCACTTTTTCCACAGCCTACACCTCCCTCTGACCATCAACTCCTTGACTGACCATTTTTCTTTTGCCTTCTTCATGGGAAATTCATGCATCCGTCTCAACCTCCTATCCTGCCGCATCCATAGTTCGAGCTTCTCTATGTCTGCTTTTAATTCATAGAGCTCTTTATCCCTTTCTTTATCCATTTCTGCAAGCTTTTCTGCCTTGCTTTTCTTCCTCCCAACATGCCTATGGTCTTCAGTAACCATGGTGCTATCTTTCCCAACAAACCTGCTGTCACTCTGCATCCCGAGTGTTTCTAGATTCATCATCCTACAGTCTCCCTGACTGTCTTCTCGACTGCTGCCTACCTGCAAATAATTGTCACAGATCCCTCAACACTCTGTCTTCTTTCACCTGCAATATACAGATGAATTTCCTGCTCTGATACCACTTGATGCAGTAAGAGAAAAAATCAGGTAAATCGTGTTTTTTCTCACTGCATCAGGATTGATCAATTCCACTCATTCATGAGCCAGAGCTGCTATTTAGATCCCCAAGCAGAATCTCTGCCAAAATATGATCCACAGGTCCTTTAACTCCCTTCACTGCCTTCTGCACTTTACCGTGACTTTTCCCCGACTCAATATCGGGGTTCAGGGTTTTGAGCTTCCTGCTGTCGAGAGTCACTGTACTCTTCAATCCCCGATCACTGATGAGCTCCCTTTCACCGATGCGCACCCCTTATACCTTAGCTTTTGGTCCATGTGACCTCCCCATATATGACCGTAGTCATACTCTTCATCGGGGTTTTGGACTTTTCGATGCCAAGTTGTAAACATCCTTTGGATCCGCGATCCTCCGATTCCCGATGCGCTTTATCCCTCCAAGCTAAGCCCTGGCCAATGCGATCACTATTCCCATGATCATAGTCCTGTTTCCCGTCGGGGCTACGGGGTTTCCAATGCCCAATTTCATATGTCTATGGGATTCCCGACTCCTCGAATCCCGACTCTCTGCTGCACTGACGGCTAGCTTCCACTATGGCTCTTTCCTCAGCCCTGATGTGATGACAACTGGCCCCCACTCATCGGGGTATCGCGATTTCAAAAGGCATAGACATCACGTCCATGAGATTCCTGATATCCCGATGGACGACTTCCTTGTTGGCCCTTTCCCGATGGCGCCGATCTCCTCCACGCGTCCCTTCTAGATGGATGGTCTCGGTTCCTCCGGGATTTTGAGACTTTCGATGTCCCAGATTTCTTGTCCTCAGGAACTCTGATTTCCCGATGACTTCTATGCTGACTCTCTTCGGATCTCTAACACCTGGTCCTTTGAACAGACGGCTCAGATTATGCCGGGGTTTTCGACCTAGATTTCCCCGATCTCTTGTCCACAGGAATGATGATTTCCCGATGCACCTCAGTACCAATGGAACTCGATCTCCACCACGTGTCTCTGCTAACAGACGGTCCAGATCGCTCCGGTGTTTCGCAACTTGGAATGTCTCGATTCTCTTGCCCTCAAGAATCCTGATTTCCCGAGTGTCGATATCCCGATGGCTCCTCCTCTTATCATGATTTCTTCCTCATGTTCACGAGGTTAAATCCCTCGCAACTTCTGCAGATCCGACGACTATCGGGTATCTTCCCAAGTTCTGACGGTTCAGATCCGTTCTCCTGCGCGCTTTCTCCTGGGCATGAAAATCAACGATCCAGATCTCTTCAGCCAATCCAACGGCTGCTGTGCTTCCTCCTGACAGTCTCCCTGTGCGCTTTCTTCCTGCACTTGGAAGAATTTATATTTCTCCAAGGCCTCAACCTTTATCTTCTTTCTCCCCTGCGAACTCTTCGACCTTGAGCTTCGCCGCACGTATAAAACTCTAACTCCTCCTGAGCTTTCATTCTTGTGAATCCTCAAGGGATTATTTGACTCCTGCACTCCTGCAGAGTCTTCTCATGCGCACGCTGGTGCTATCTCTTTTGAGATTCTGCAATCGCTTAGACCCCTAATGGATTTGTTTTCCTTCCTTCTCCCATAGATGGAGAATAAAACACCTTCTTGGCTCTATGTTTTCTCAAGAAAACTCTTGCTGAGTCTCTCTGGGTGTTCAGCAACCCAGTACAGATCCTTCAATGGATTCTTCCTTCAAGTAGTAGAACTCAAAGAGTTCTCTTCTCTTTTGTCTGTGCCTGCACACAGTCTCAATGTCCACCTAGCAGAGTTTCTTCTTTTCTCAGAACTTCCAGCAGTTCTGTCCTCCTGTGCACTTATGCACCCACTCGATGCCTACCTAGTAGAGATCTTAGAATCCTTAGTGATTTTGCTTCTTTTGAACTCACAGCAGAGTTCCTCCAACTGCACCTTGTGCCTGTGCTCAATGCCCACTTGGCAGAGCCTTTACAGAACTCCTAAGAGATTCTGTCTGCAACTGTGTCTTCTCCCACACAGCTTTACCTCCTGAGGTGTTCAACAACCTCAAAGGTCTTCTTCTCCTGAGTTGATGATTCTAGTTCCCGTGTCACAACATGTCTTTGTCTAAACCCGCAGTATTCAGAAGTGAATCCTCAGTGCACTGGTATTCAGAGACTGTAGTACTCTGTCACGCCCTCCTAGCATGAAACCTCAAAGACCTTTGCCTGAAATCACACAAACTCCCTGCAAATGCACCACACACATCTACAACATACATAAAGAACACACACAGACATCCATATAACACAGAACATGTGCAGGAAAAACTGCTTCTGTTTATATTAACAATGGCAAATGCTTGTTTGTACAAGGTGTTCTCGAGCTCTCTCTGTCTCTCCTCAACTCAATCCTCACTCATCTACAACAACTTTTTTTTCAAAATGAGATATCAAAATATCTTTTACCTGAGGGGCTCATTGAGCGCTTCCCTCCAGGTCTACCTACTCTATTCAATTACAATAAATGGTTGTCTAGTCCAACATTTGGATCTAGATCTCAGTCGATCTAGCATTAAAGTCGATCTTAACTACAGCCTGCACAAAGGCACGACTTCCTGGCTCAAAAGCCTAAAACATTAATTACATTCAATTCAGATTTTAAATGAGGACTGCGCCTCCCTTCAACTTTAAATGCATGCGCACTGACGCGGCTGGATGGCTAGTTGGCTGACGTGGAGAGATGCTCCTGCATCATAATGATAGATTGTCGATTTAAGGAACTCTGTTTTACTGTAAGGTTATTGCCTTGATTTTACTGAAATTACTTTCTATCCTTTAATGAGGGAGATTCTGAATTATTGAATAGTATGTATTGATGTTATGATGAAATGATATGTTACTGGATTTTTTGTGTTTGTTGAAAGGTGGTTAAGAATGCTGGAATTTATATTGAATTTTGAAATGAATTGAAAATATGGGAATTAGATACTTCCTTGTTCCTTAGAACAATTGCCAGTATTGAGACCTTAAATGGTCAGGATCAATCAGATGAATCATAGACTTAAGCGTTGATTATGTGTCTTGGAAGTCCTAACCTTGTAGGATAGGTTGGGTGGTAGGTTTTTATGTCATATTATTTGAAGTGACAGATCCTTCATGCTTTAAGGAGTATCCAAATCTAGTTGCGTAATGGAATGAAAGAAATAGAATGTGTATTACTAATGTATGTTACAAATGTCTCTCTTGTTCTAATGATGGTTTATCAATGTTTCAAAAAAAATTCCTCATACTGTTTCTCAAGTACTTATCTGATGTAACAGAGGGGTTGTTACATATATATGCAGTGTGAGGTTTCCTACTTGGGCACATTCTCCATCAAAACTGTGGGAAAATGCCCTGGTTACTTATAGATTATGCCCTTCAAATTTTCCAAAGAAATCAAGCCAACCTGCGCTCCTTAAGATTTCTTCACATTCTTCATCAAATAATACCAAGGTAACTTCATGTGGTTCAAATCTCACAACCATTTAAAATACTTGTCTTTTTATATTTTCTAGAATTTAAACACAAAGACTTTAGTTTGCCAGAATTACCTCTAGTTCCTGAGAAATTTTGCTTGAGTCTACTCAATTTTTGATCTTGCTGGTTATATTTCTTCAAATTTTTGAAACCCTACTCTCTCTAAAACTTTCTTTACAGATCCGAAATACTAATTTTATGCTTGAAAACTTTAAAAAATGTATTGTTGATATGAAATTACCTATGTTCTCTACTTAATTGTGCCTTTAATCTTTGGTTTTTGTGCGTCCTTGTCGATTTTATATCATATGTCTGTGGAAGAATAACCTCTATCTTTGTAATTGTTACTTCCAAACTCAAATTATGTCATCCTCTTTTCAAATTAGTGACTCAATTTGTAGCTTACTTCATGGTGTTGTCTTTGAATTTTTGTTCCTCAATACCTCCAACAATATTTCTTTGAAACCCCTTCTAAATGTTTTCAACACATGATGCAAATGAGATGGAATTGTTTTATTACTGAATTTGTTTTTTTCTTGTAAAGGGAAGAATGTAGAGTCATATAGTCGTTGGGTTATAAAATGTTTTTTTTTTAATCGGTGCATTATAAGGTAGGAATTTTGAATTTTGAACATATGGGAATATGCATAAAAGAATTGGTATATGATAGGATATGGGAACAAAAGGATGGTAGTATATGGATAGGTATGATAGAATTAGCTTATGATAGAAATAATGAGTGAGATATCTTATGGACGAGGTGAAAAATTATGGATGGTGCAGTGAAAGAAAATACTATAAAGGATTTAAAATTAATTTTTAATTTATTCCATTTTCTAAACAACAAATCAAAAATATCAAACCTTTGTGTATCATATGCTTATGCTTATGAGTTTGCAGCTGGAATGTTTCTCTGATGGCTGCAAATTGTTTGTATGTTGCTTGGTTGTTTTGAATACTTGTTTCTTGAATGTCTATTCCTTGGATATATGCATGTTGAATGCCTGCTCTTTGGATTTATGTTGTAATGTCTTCATTCAACTATTATGTTGATCAATCTTTATGTTGGTTTGAGTCAGAAATTTGTAAAAATAACTTGATTGTTGACTCAAAATAAAATAAATTTCTCGTCATTTTTCTTGTAGGAATTTAACATTTGAAGAACTGAACTTTTCTAAGAACATAAAAGTCCATGTTGTTGATAATAAAACTTTTGAAATAGTCTCTAAAATCTAATATATGATCTCTTGATGTTTTTCAAAGATTCTAGACTGTTACAAGATCTAAGTAGATCATATAATTATTGAAAAAGTAATTGAATGTGAATTGTTGCCCGCCAGTCACCTGGTTTTCAAACAACAATTCAAGTCTAGTTGTGCCAGAAACCTAGTTTTCGCCACTAGACCCATTTTATTTTATTTTATTTATTATTATTATTATTATTATTATATATTTATGCCTGCCAGTTTCGTAAGTAGAAATCTGAGTTTAGTGGTGCCAGAAACCTAGTTTCCGCCACTAAATTCAGTTTATTTTGTAGAAAGTAATGAATTTAAAAATGGAAGAGGAATGGAAGTAACACTTCCTTGTTTTACAACTTCCATTTTATCTTGTTGAGATATAAGAGAAACAAATGCATTCTGATTGGTTGGTTTGTTGTAGAGTTTTATCTTGTGGCCATTGACCACAAATGAAACTCCATCATCATCAATTGTCCTCATCCTTACAAACCCATTATCAAAATAATCTTGGATCTCATAAGGACCTAGCCAGTGAGTACTGAACTTTCCCTTGAAATCTCTAAACTTAGAATAAACAAGTAAGGCCCAGTCACCAACTGTAAATTGCTTTTTCTTGATGAAGTTATCATGCCACCTTGTCCTTGCTTGTTGAACTAAAGTAGTTTGTTGTAAGGAATCCTATCTGATTTCATCTAACTCATTCAATTGCAAAATCCTTTGTTTTTGAGCCTTGGTCAAGTCCATTCCTAGTTCTGCTGCCATACTGAAATTTTAACTTTGAAATTCAATAGGAAGGAGGACTTTCTTACCATACACTAGTTCATAGGAAGTAAAGCCAATGGTGTTCTTGCATGTTATCTAGTAGGCCTACAAGGCTTCGTAAAGCTTCTTTTCCCAATCCTTCCGATGAAGTCAGACTGTCTTGGTCACGATTGCTTCTAAAACTTTATTTGTGGACTCCACTTATCCATCAACCTATGGATGGTAAGGGGGAGACTTTTGATGCTTGATTTTGTATTTCTAAATGATTCCTCTTACAAGTCTTGAAGTGAATTGTGCTCCCTGGTATATGATTATTTCTCTTGGAACCCCAAATCTGACAAAAATATCTTCAAACAAGAAATTGACTATAACTTGCTCAGTTTCTCTTGTCAAATCTTTCGCCTTGACCCACTTGGTAACATAATAAATACATTCTAAGATGTATTTTTTCCATGTGACATAGGATTAATGGGTCCTATGAAGTCCAAAGCCCATTTCTCGAATGATTCAATGAGAACCTTTGGCTGGTTAGCACTTTGGGAGAAAGGAGTGATGAGTTTAAGGAACCTTCAGAGTGTCGGAGTTTCAAAGTCCCGAATAACACCCTTTTTGACTAGCGCTAGGTTTTGGCTCCTGGTCACATGCATAACTTGGTTTAGGAAAAAGGGGTAATGCCTAGGAAAGAAGTAAGTAAAATTTATAAGTCTAGAGACCTTCTCCCAGACATCCTGAGATCCCGAAGTTTGAATTTAAGATACTAGCACATGGATTCCTCGTTACTAATAACGTAGGTTACTCAAAGATTTATATCATACGAACACAAAAATTCAGGTTAAACAAACCATTGAGAATTCACCATTTGAAAGAAATGAAATATCATAAAATTAAATAGGAATTTATGGTACAAGTTTGGATCCAGTACGCCTCTCAACAATGAACCCATCAATACAATTGATTTGGATTTTAAATGAAATTAAACAAGGACTTACGATACAAATCAAAACTAAACCTCAATGACCAGTGAGCAATACATTTATAAGGTCCTACATAATCCCCTTAAAAATCTGATCAAACATATTTCAGGTAAGGATGAAAATACAGACTTAAACATAAGCTATACGCAATATAATTTTTTCACTAAACAAGGAGGATCAAACCGATATATAGAGTTCTGAAAATGTCTGAAATTTACAATGAATATTTAAAATATAAAATTGTAGCTATTATTCATTTGTCAGCAAACGTAACACTTAACTTTTATACCTTCCAATGATTCTACAATGACTCTATCCCTCTATTGTATTGATACTCTCGTAATATAAATAATTCTGCTTATAAATACCAGAAATCAATGAAACCTGTGTGTTGAAGATGTCCTTCCACACCTTGCGCTCCTTCCTTTCCTCCACTTGATAATCACAGAAACTTCACCGGTACCTCCCAGCCAACGCTAGGGATACTCTTCTTCCCCCTTAGCCCCTCGAGCCACAAAGGGACCAAGCACACAAAAACCAGAACACAATAGCTTCTAGGCTTGCCTCGCAAGGAAGAGATTCCACTCTTTTCACCTACATGGAGTCCCAACTCTCACAATTAAAAACACAATCAATCAAAAATTCAACATCATAATAGTGTCTCCCAAAATTTCCATCCACTTCCATTCCGTGTCAATATCTTTATAGAATTCTCTCTCATGGACATCTGTCCCTCATGCATAATTCATTTAGAGGATTATTCACCCAGTACAAGTGTCACATTCCCCCCAGGTTGCTCAATAATTTCTCTTTTATTATTATTTAAAATCCCCTTTTCCTCACATTTCCCCATGTGTTCCTAATTTCCCTCTTATTTGTCTCTTAGTTCCCCAATACCCTTAATTAATGGGTGTCTCCTAACTAGTTTTTAGTTAGAGTTGGATTATGAGTCTTCTTAGTTAGGCTAGGGTTGGTTGACTCAAATTCTATTTTATGCACAACCCATTCTATCAAGTTTTAATTATTTCTAAATAAGGATTTCTTTTTAATAATTTCATGCACACTTGTGCATTTTATCAATTCTTTAGGTCCTTACTTACTATTTCCTAACATTTGATTTCCTTCAAATCTTTACTCATGTCACAATTCAATTAATCTCCTTATTTAAAATTTAGACTTATGGTTGGACTTAATAAGTAATAATCTATTATTTAATTAACTATTTTGATCCAACAAGGTCTAATCATTCCAATGTTTTCTAGGCCACCTATGTTTATTGACGCAGGTTTCAATTGTGCAACGTGCCCTTCAAGATGAATCTCGTGCTCCAAGGGTGCCACTCACGTTGACTTGTTTTTTGGAAGTTTGTCCAACCCATTGGAGTCAAAACTCCATTTGGCCGACCTTTTGAGAGACTAAGGGCTTCTAAGGAATAATGATTCTCCCTTATTGTGTGTCCTTTATAAATCTACATGAGTGATTGTCTTGGTCTGCTCTCACGACATCATGGACCACCCAACAAGGTAATCGTTAACCTATAGTTCTGGACACGACGAGAGTACTAGTAGGTTGTGACAAGGATGTTTCCACCCCTCTCCCTAAATATTTGGTTTTCTGTGCAAGGCCCCTTTACTCCTTATTTGAGTCTCATTAGCAAGCATCGTCAAGCCTACATCCACTGACAATACAATCCACTCCCTGACTCAAATCATACTAAAATACATCATACATAATATGTGCATAATAATGAAATACTCAAACAATACAATCCACTCCCTGACTCAATCTGGAGTCCAAGTAATCCCTTTGATTCCACCGGCATCCATAACCTATCACGTGTCATGCACACTCAAGACGACTTTTCAAAATCACATGTCAACACACATATATATATACATCAATAAAATCAAGCAGCTATAACACCTCAACATCATCATATATAACCCATAATCTGAATGAAATCACATTGTTCCATACCTGGATCACTTGCAAGAAAGTCCCCTAAAAGAATAAGTCAATATTAGTATGCTCAATAGAGCGGGACATTACAATATCTAAGAATTTATTGTATGAAATCATTAGGTTACGAAAAACAAGAGAGAAATGGTTTAAGAATAAGTCTATCAAAGTAAATGCTTGAATTCAATACATGTTGAGGAATGGGAGGAGGTTGAATTTGACTTTTGGAGTTTCTAGAATCTAGCTCAAAGATCCTTGGAAGGATTTGGCATTTATTATTAAGAAGTTTGTCACATGTGAATATAGAATTAGCTTAATATTTCTCTATCACATCAGGTTACTAATGCACTTAAAGAATGAGAAGCCATTAAATATTCCATACTATTTGTTGAAGAACCTTACTAAAATGGCTAAGTCAATTCAAAGACAAAGCAAGAATGTTGAGAGGTCCCTTTATCATCATGGCCTCATTAAATTAGTCGCGAAACATGATCTTTCAAAGCAAGGCATAGGATGGTCAGAATTTTTGGCAAACAACGGTTTTGAAGATGATGACAAAGACACTGAAGATACCTTAGAACATGCATTAAGAAATGTCTCTCAAGAAATAGTTGGGCACTGAGAGATTTTTGATCAACCAAGGAAATATAAAAAAAGATAAAGAAAAAGAAAGCAAGTAAAGACAGAAAATAATCCACAATGCCATTAAAGATGACAAGAGATATGAAAAGGGAACTTGAGAAGGACAAAGAAAAAGCGAACAAAGATAGCCAAGATATGACAATATTGAAAAGAATCCAAGAACCAGGTTCCAAACAAAACCTACACCTGAACTTGATCGAAGTCAACAAGAGGGCTATGAATATGTAGAAATCCTGGAGAACAAAGAAGGAAATCCATCATCAACCAAAAAAGTACCTTCCACTATGGACAATGTCAAAGGAACATTGCAAGTAGTAAATCTAGAGGATCAAACACCACTCTCTACCTAGATGACAAAATCAATATTTAAAAAAAAAAAGAAAGAGGTGAAGAAATTCAAGGCTGAAATAAAGAGATTGGAAATTATAGATTCCTACATCAAAGATGAAAATGAGATACTAAAAAAGAACACTATTATTATTGTCAAAGAGAATGACCAACTAAAATAAGAATTGAAGAAGCTCAAGGAATAACATGCAACAATCACTCAAGGAAAGGTTCAAGAGATAGGGAATTCATCAAGAAGACACAAGATAAGAAAGACATCAGGAGCACTTTGAAACCAAAACTAAAGGCAATTTTGAAATTTTGATTTTCTATAAGGGACATGCAAAAGTTTAGGTAAGGGGGAGATGTTGGGTTCATATTTTGTTGTAAAAAAACCACCATGCACACCGCCTTTTCACTCATTTTCCTTCCATTTTTGGCATTTTTGTGCCCATTTCCACTTAGTCAAATATTAATAAAGGATTAAGAGTTAATTATTAGTTTATTTCTATTTTTCCTTTAACAAGCAAAAATATTGAATTTTTGAGTTTTTATTAAGTTATTTTCCAGAAAAATTATGTTACCGTAATTGCTCCAAGGTTAGCATATTTGTAGGCCAAGTAAGAGGAAATGGACACACATGTTTTGTTCCTATCTTTCACACCATGAATCGTGTCCTCTTGATGCGTAAAAAAAAAACTCAAAATCATGTTGGTGAACAAGTGGTCAACACACACTCTCAACAAGGAAAATTACAGTAGCATGTACAAGAATCCTATTTTATCATGATTTATGGAGGAGTTCACTCACCTTGAGCTTGATCCATCATAGAGAGGAGGTTGTTAATATTTTGTTCAACAATACAGGTATTCCAACAAAGGACGAACACCTTCAGTAACCACTCACATAACCAGATCAAAGATCAACACACCGATGTTTTCATGTGGTAAAACCCCTATGGGGAAACACCCACGGCCCCAGCCAATGCGGCCACTTGGAGCAGTTTATTAATGCAAAGAAAAAGATTACAGAGAGATTTTACAAGAGAGTTTCTCACAATCGATCATGGACAAATGACCCTCCATTCTCTTTAAATAGAGATCATGGACCAAGCGTGTGTTAAGCCACATATCAATGGCTGTTAA
Source organism: Picea engelmannii (assembly GCA_009831015.1). Classification (NCBI taxonomy): domain Eukaryota; kingdom Viridiplantae; phylum Streptophyta; class Pinopsida; order Pinales; family Pinaceae; genus Picea; species Picea engelmannii. The sequence continues at coordinate 96,241 of ML802920.1, forward strand.
GATTGAGGAGAGTATGAACCGTCAGATCACTCTATGTCGGGAACATATCGTGACTGTCAGATTTCCTAACTACAAATGCATACTAATGCATGCTAAAGAAACACACTAGAAAACACACTTTTACCTAATGACACAATAGACCAAGTAGATCTTAACTAACTCCTAAGTGTCTAAATNGATTGAAGGATTTACAATAGTGACACAATAGGAGAAGGAAGGAGGCATTAGAGCCTATCCCCCCTTAATGACAACTTCCTGAACTCCTAACATAGATCAAAGTTTGGAAAACTTCGCTTCTGTGAGAGACTTTGTGAAAATGTCTGCAACTTGATCTTCTATAGGGAAAAATAGCACTTCAATAACTTGATCATGAATGATATTTCTGATGAAGTTCATGTGTAGCTCGATGTGTTTGCTACATTGATGTTGAAATCAGTCTTTGGCGAGCTTGATGGCACTCTAATTGTCACACCAAAGGCTGGTGGGATGCTAGTGTTGGAATCCAAACTCTGAAAGGATTTGTCGAAGCCACAGGGATTCCTAACTTGCATTTACCGCTGCTCAGTACTCTGCTTCTACTGAAGAAAGTGCAATAAATTGTTGTTTCTTACAGGCCCAAGTGACAAGTCCTGAACCAAGGCTGAAAACATAACCTGCAGTAGACTTCTAATCATCAGGGTTGCTAGCCCAATCTGAATCAATGAAACCAACCAATAAAGGAGTCCCCCCTGAACTGTAATGTATCCCAAACTGAACTATACTACGAACATAGCGAAGTATCCTTTTAGCTTCTTTCCATTGGATTTCATGGGGTGTTTTCATATATCAGGCAACAAGACCAACAACAAAGGAAATATCAGGACGGGTATGAGTCAAGTATAAGAGGCTACCAACTAATTGATGGTATAGAGTGGCATCAAATTTAGGAGAAGTACAGGTGGCATAAATCTTTACTCCAGACTGGAAGGGAGAAGGGGTTGGTTTACAATCATCATTGTGAAAGCGACGAAGAAGGTCACAAGCATACTTAGACTGGGAAAGAAAAATTCCTTCATTGGTTTGCAAAAGTTGGAGGCCAAGGAAATAGTGCAAAAAGCCTAAGTCTGTCATTTCAAATTTATTCTTAAGGCTGGTTTTCACATGGTTTAAAAGTTTTGAGTCACTACCAGTAAGGATAAGGTCATCAACATAAAGGAAAGGGATTATGAGATGGCTTCCTACTTTATTGGTATAGACATTAGGATCAGAATGACATCTAGAGAATCCAGTGGCAATAAGAAAGCTATCCATTTTGGCATACCAAGCTCGGGGAGCTTGCTTGAGACCATAAAGACATTTCTTGAGGTGAAAAACAAGGCTAGAGTCATTCTGGACATAACCAGGAGGTTGTTCCATGTATATTTCTTCTTGCAAATCTCCGTGCAAGAAGGCAGATTTAACATCCATCTGATGGACCTCCCATTTATGTGAGGCAGCAAGGGAAAGAACAAGGCGGATGGAATTCATTTTTTCTACAGGGGAAAAGGTTTCATTATAGTCAATTCCTTCAACTTGGGAAAATCCTTTGGCAACTAACCGAGCCTTGTGTCTTTCAACACTTCCATCCGATGCATATTTAGTTCTATAGACCCATTTTCATCTAACAAGTTTTCTTCCTTTTGGAAGAGGTATAGGATCCCAAGTATCGTTTTCCATTAAAGAACGATACTCTTCATTCATTGTTGTATCCCAATCTGGATGATCTGAAGCTTCTGCAAATGTCTCCGGATCACGAGTTTTTGAAACTTGAGCCAAAAGAGAAGAGGCTCGCTGGAACTGTGAACGTGTCCAACTCTGATCTGAAGGATCACTGACAAGATCACTAGCTGCTTCTTGTGTTGAACGGACCCATCTAGGAAGCGGTGGAGCTGGTGCTGTTTCAGGTTCAAAGGACTCATCTGGTGGACGGTGAGCAGGCGGAGGTGGATTTTCATCCTCACTATCATCATCTGAAGAAGAAACCAGATCATAAGAAGGCATAAATGACAAATATGGCTCACAGGCCGAAGAAGGCACAACCGTTGAATTAGGATTGCATGCCAAAGAAGGCACAAATGTCAAATTAGGTTCCCAGGACAAGAGATTTTCATCAAATTTGACATCTCTTCTAATAATAATTTCATTACAATGTGATTGAAGAAGTTTGTAACCTTTGACATTTTCAGAATAACGAACAAATATACACTTCTCACTTTTAGGCTGCAATGCTTTCCTTTTCTCATCAGGAATGTTAGCCCATACTATACTGCCAAATACACGGAAGTGACTTACATCTGGTTTAATTTTAGTCCAAGATTCTTCCTGTGCTATATTTTTAAGAGCCTTTGTGGGAGTGCGATTTACTATGTAATTTTCACAGTTGATGGCTTCCGCCCAATACTTTAGACTTAATCCCTTAGATTGGATCATACAATTAGCCATTTCTTTTAATGTGCAGTTCTTTCTCTCAACAACACCATTTTGTTGTGGTGTATATGGAATAGTGTGTTGCATTTGGATTCCCTGTGTAGTGTAGTAGCTTGTAAAATTATTGTTCACATATTTGCCTCCATTATCTGTTCTTAACCTTTGAATTTGATGTCCAGATTGCTTTTCTACAAGGGCCTTGTAGGCCAAAAACTTCACTCTTAAGCTTTAAGAAGTAAACCCAAGTACGTCTGGAAAAGTCATCAATGAAATTTAAGAAATACTTGCACCCAGAAAAATAAGGAGAAGAAAGTGGACCACACAAATCACTGTGAACAAGTTGCAAAGGACCCGAGGCATGCCAAGAGGCACGTTTGTCAAAACTGTCCCGATGATGTTTGTCGAGAACACAACTGGCACAAACACCATCTCTGCATGAATTAAGAGGAAGACCAGTCACCATCTATTGATTACATAGTTGCTGCAATGAGCGATAGTTTAGATTACCAAACTTCTCATGCCAAAGTTTTCTCAAGTCATCGCTATGAGCAATAAAAACTGATGACCCAAAGTTGTCAAACTTGTACAACCTGGTAATATCATCAACAATTCTAGTTGCAAGAACATGCTTAGGATCTTTTAGATCCTTGATTACAACTTGGTGAGGTGAAAACTCGACGGTTTTACCTTCATCTAAATGAGTGATTTGATATACTGATAGAAGGTTACATGAAAGACTTGGAACACACAATACATCATTGAAATGACAATTATCTACTTGAATTGTTCCAGATCCTACAACACTAAGAGATCTATCATCACCAACAAATATTTTCTTGGTGTTACATTCATTTAGAGAAGAAAATATGGCTTTATCCTTAGCCATATGATAAGATGCTCCTGAATCAATAATCCACTCATCAGAAGAAGAAGTAGTAGTAGAATTTGAATTGAAGGAGAAACCAGAAGAAGAAAGTGCATGTCCGTGAGAAGAAGAAGTAGAATCAATACTGATGTTGTGCTTCTTCATTTCTGCTTCCAAAGCTACCATCTTCTTGAAACATTTGGACTCATCATGACCATCTTTATCACAAAAGTTGCAATGTCTGTTAGTATTCTTACTTTTATATTTTGCTCCTTTGTCACTAGTAGGAGCTGAAGTTGTTTGAGCAGGTTTGGGACCCTTATGTTGTTTGTTGTTGTAGCGAGGATGTTTCTTCTTGGGATACTTGTGTTTATCTTTCTTCTGGGTAACTTAGGTTTTGTTGGAGGGACCTACAGTGTTGATCACTCCAAATTGTACAAGATTATCTTCCTCTCGAAGCAAAGAAGAAAAAAAGGACTCAAGAGTGAGTTTTTCATAATCTTCTTCCCCTAGAGCCTCTCTCATGGAATAAAAGGTATATACTATTGGCATGTTTACAAGAATAGTGTGCTTGTCATTGATGGCAAGAACAACAACAATGATGGCATGTCTACAGGCAAGAACAACACCAACGATAGCATGCTTACAATTATTAATGGCAAGAACAACAACGATGAAGGTATGGTTACAGGAAAGAATAGTAGCGACATTGGCAGGTTTACAATTGGGAGACAACAATGGAAAATAAGCAGGCAAGGAAGATCAACAACGATGATGGCATGGAAAGATCAGAAGCGTAAAATCCATTTCGGAGTTTCAGATACTAGGAGTTGGAGGAGTCAAGATTCGAGACTCTTCATCACAGGAGTCCCGAAGTTGCAAAATGCGAAATGCCGAAATACCGAAACAGGCACATCAACAAAGACTCCATTTCAGAGTTTCACAGACTATGAAATCAAAGGTTTCGGATACCAGGAGTTATAGGAGTCAAGAGTCGAGACTCTTCATTACAGGAGTCCTGAAGTTGAGAAATGCAAAATGTCGAAATCCTGAAATAGGCACATCAACAAAGACTCCATTTCAGAGTTTCGCAGACCAAGAAATCAAAGGTTTTGGATACCGGGAGTTGGAGGAGTCAAGAGTTGAGACTTTTCATCACATGAGTCCCAAAGTTGTGAAAGGAGAAATGCTGAAATCCCGAAACAGGCACATCAATCAAAGATCCTCCATTTTGGAGTTTCGGATACCAGGAGTTGGAGGAGTCAAGTGCCGAGACACTTCATCATAGGAATGCCAAAATGCGAAATTGTGAAAGTGCTTTATGGATAAGCACTTGGTCACCACCGATGGTCACATCGTCAAAGAGCTGTAGAGAAGAGCTCAAAGAGACAAGCTCCATTTCGGAGTTTGGGACATGAAGAGTTGAGATGACTGTTCATAGAATCCTCGAAACGTGAAATGCGAAATGCGTGTTCAGAATTGGCCCCTGGTCATAACCTATGGTCACATCAATGAAGGCTCAAGGGAGGAGCTAGCACAAAGCTAATCTCCATTTCGGAGATCATGAATTGGGGAGTTGAGAGTCTTCACCACAGGAAAGACGAAATGCCGAAATGCCAAATTGCGAAATGGAGAAATCAACGCGAGACCCTATGCTTGTAATCCAATGGTGTTGGTTACTTGGAAATGTGATCGAAGGGCTACTATTGCTTTTCACAGTTAATCAATTAGTTATGATTCAGTTAGCAGAACGAAATCATAACTCTTGGACGGTTGGCAATTTAGTTGGTGATGTGTTTTCTTGGAGGTTCACAATGTAATTGCTAGAAACGACTGATGGTTTCTGCCAGAGGACTCGAAGAGACTTCAGGGTGATTGCCAGAGAAGATGAAGAGTATCGAGGCATATTCCAGTGGCATGAAGACTGTTCATAGAGGCTATTGACAGAGGTAAGACCGTTGGAGCCTGGAACTACAACAGAGGGAATGAGCTCGACTGTGACAGAGAAGACGAAGAGTCTCGACTGCTGGAGAGGCTAAGGAATCTCGACATAACACCCAGTGATGATGGACGCATGGGTTTAACCGCCAGAGAAGCTGAAGAGTTGAAATGATGATCAATCAGAGCACTCGACATGGGGAGAGCATGCAGAAGCATTATGAAGAGAGGATGCAGAAGATGCACAGTGAGAATAAAAACGCAGAACAAAGAAGAGATTGTGCTGTTGAGAGTGATTCAGGCATGTAGAAGGAGGTAGTGTGCAACAACTGAAATACACAGAAGAGGAATGGTGCATTGAATGGACATGGCACACAGAGTATAAAAGGCAGAAGAACTTAAAGTGCAAGGCATGTGTGTAGGAAGATAGTGAGGCAGACAAAGCAAGGCAATGTAGTAGAACAATGATGATACTGGTAAGCCATTGATGAACATTATATCACTGTAATAAGTTTCAGTAGCAAAGATTGATATTTAAGGGTGGTAGGGAGGTGCTAGGGGGGACTGTTGTCCTCAGAGGTTCAAGTGGGTGCTTGAACACAGGGAGTTGTAGCTTCCATCTGGTTGCATCCAGAGAAACTAGGGTGGCAGGGTGGTGCAAGGGAGAACTATTGTTCTCTATTTTACAGGTTGGTGCCTTTATGATTGGAGGTTGTTGCTGGAACACTTAGGGAGTTATTTCTTCCTTCTAGTGGGTGCTAGAGAAACCAGGGAGTTGGTGCTTCCTTCTAGTGGGCGCTAGAGAAACCAGGGAGTTGGTGCTTCCTTCTAGTGGGTGCTAGAGAAACCAGGGAGTTGGTGCTTCCTTCCAGTGGGTGCTAGAGAAACCAGGGAGTTGGTGCTTCCTTCTAGTGGATGCTAGAGAAACCAGAGAGTTGGTGCTTCCTTCTAGTAGGTTCTAGAGAAAACAGAGAGTTGGTGCTCTCAGCAAGTTGTAGCTTGCAAAACAGAGGTTGTAGCCTCACAATGAGTTGGAGATCATATGTATGATAATGTACATAATGTAAATATTACTTATCATACTAAGAAGAAGAGGTTTTTACCCTTTATGGGTTTCCTCAGGAAATATCTGTCTCTGTGTATCTCATATGTGTGAATGATGCTGAATGTTCTATTGCTTACTTACCTGCATTATTGTGATCATCATTGAGAGTTCTGTAATGAATTTAAAATGAGCATAATTGTTTAAGCCTGGTAACAACTGATTCACCCCCCCTCTCAGTTGTCCAACAGATACAAACACATAATATGCACTACCTAGCTTAGAAAGAATAAGATAGATGCAACGCTCTTCCTCCATCCTTATCTTACATTCTTCACATAAAATTCTAAGTGTTTTGAACGTAGATAGATATTCTCCAAGGTAAGAAAAATCATTTGGACTCAAGGTCAGTATTTGATTTTCTAACTGTTGTGCTCAAATAATATTGAGTTTACCAAACACAGATTCAATCGTGTTCCAAGCTTCTTTGGGTTCATTAATATCTTGAAGGTGGTACTTAAAATCAAGAGAGATGGACATTCCGATTAGTCCACGTGCTTCGTCATTATTATTATCCCACTTGGCTTTCTTATCAACATCAATGGGTGTTTTTTCCTTTCCCAAGGTAATCCGGTACAAGCCTTTACTTCTTAATAAATCTTCCATATGAGATTTCCATTGGAAGTAGTTGTTGCTGGTAAGCAAGACAATACTTGTAGAAGCCATATTAAATATGCAGATAATGTGGATTTAAAAACTGAAACTGATGATCTAGATGGAAATAGCTTGAAAAGTTATGCGGTATAAAAAAAAACAGCACTGAAAACGGACTTCCAATGTTAAAGTTATGCCCTTTTAAAAAAAGGCACAACCGGTAACCAAATGACCACGTGATTGTGTAAGTTGCTTTATGAAGTAACCCACTTGTATACAGAGAAGTGGGGATCAATTTTACAATGAAGTTACTTTATAACGGAAAAGATGCATTCAAAATAAATAACTCTAAAATAAAATATTAAAGCTACTTATAGTGATTCACTTTTATACTTGAAGTGAAATATACTTTACAATTTTAGCATGAACTTTATAAAAAAAAGTAACAAAAGAGAGACTTGAACTCAAGACCTCTTACTTAATAAGGCAACTTTTAACCAAGTGATCTAGAAAAACATATTGTAATGTTTAGAAGGAGGATTGGAGGTGTTTTTGTTGTGGAAGACGGCCTTGGAGAGCGTGCTAAAAAAAAACTCTTTTCACACAAGAAACAAATTTCGCTTCTCAATGACAACAAGGGTTAGATATCGGTTAGCTTACCTGAAAGATGCACCTTTTCTTATCTGTTTCTAATTTTTTGAGATCGCACAAGGCACGGGGCAAAGAAAATACACATATCTAAAAGAGTAGCAACCTAGAAATAAATAAAACAAAACCAAAATAAAAACAAAATATTACTCTGCAAATTTTTTTAAAAATGTGTATTCAAGCTTTATACCTCCGGATCTGACTATAATGGCTGTATCTTGGGCAAACCGAAACCTTTTCGAGTGAAAAAAAAAAGTATTCCTGACTGAAACAAGTGCTCCAGACGCAATGGAACAGTTGTATCAACCAAAAAATGTATGAAAATGACAAAAAATGGAGATGAGGCAACTCAGCTTCATGATCTCAATCTACAACAGGAGCAAGTCTTCAAACAGGCTCTGATGCCATGTTCGACAACACATGTATTCCAACAGAGGATGAACACCTTCAGTAACCACTCACATAACCAGATCAAAGATCAACACACCGATGTTTTCACGTGGTAAAACCCCTACGGGGAAACATCCACAGCCCCAGCCAATGCGGCCACTTGGAGCAGTTTATTAATGCAAAGAAAAAGATTACAGAGAGATTTTACAAGAGTGTTTCTCACAATCGATCATCGAAAAATGACCCTCCATGCTCTTTAAATAGAGATCATGGACCAATCGGGTGCTAAGCCACGTATCAATGGCTGTTAAGATTGAGGAGAGTATGAACCATCAGATCACTCTATGTTGGGAACATATCGTGACCGTCAGATTTCCTAACTATAAATGCATACTAATGCATACTAAAGAAACACACTAGAAAACACACTTTTACCTAACGACACAATAGTCCAAGTAGATATTAACTAACTCCTAAGTGTTTAAATATCCTAACATATTTGTCATTACTCCAAAGATGGTTTTTAGGTCCATTAGTTACATTTCATTATGTATAAATATGTTAAACTATGAGAATTTAAAGGAGTTGAATTGGAGAACTTATGAATGGATTGTGTAACTAATTTTATGCTTAGTACAAGGATTTTGTTTTCGTTTATTTAGTATTCATCATCTGTACATAAGCCAATCTTGGAGGGGCCCCATGTTTGGTTCATGTGGTAGTAATGTGCATAGTGTGTGAGTTTCTATTTTGCATTTTTTATTTTTATTTTTATTTTATAGTATTTTATTTTATCATTTCCTTTCTAGATCATATTTATGCTAATGCTATATTGGTTGAATTTCATTTAATATTTTATTTTATCTTGTTGTTATAAGAACCAGAAATCAATCTTATCCTTCATTGACAACTTAAGAAGGGGTTTCTCAGAGTACTGCTACAAACTTCCTCAGACCATTGAGGCTTGAGGAAACACCAGAGCCTGTTTTGCAACCAGTAGGAAATCACAAGTGGTCATTTGATTGGTTAGATTGAAATCTAGAATAGGATTTTATCATTAGAATTCATTAATGCGCATGTGTTTTTAAGCATTCCTTACAAACATTACTTTACAATTGAACAAAGTATTATTGCAGGGAGCCATCTCTTGTTGGGTTATTTAAACTTCATAGTTATGATCATATTATTGTGAAGAACCTTACACTTTACAATCAACATTTCCACCATTGAAAGTGTGACAGCTATAGCTCATCACTTGTAGAGGCAAATTCACTCTGCAACCTGATATCCAACCAAGAATATTGTGATAGTTAAATTGAAGGAATTTAGCAATGTTGAATATTTTGTTTTTCTTTCTTAAATGCATACATATTCTTTTAAGTTCATGGTCAAATTGAGTCTTGTTACAAAGATGTTTTGATTCTTTTGAAATAATTTCGCTTTTGTAACCTAATTTTCTACCATAGAATCCATGAATATTTGAAGAATTGGTTTTCTTTTAGAAAGTTAGTTTACAAAAGTGTCTTATAGAATTGATTGAAAGCTTTCTTCATAGAATTAAAATTGATTTTAATACTAGTACCCTTACAGACAGTGAATGTGCCTCATAAGTATACCAACCTTGGATAAATACTTTATTGTTCTATTATTTTCTAATTAGTGTGCTAACACTAAGGACATTGAAGGATACCAAGAAAAAATATTAAAAATTGGAGGGTCTATCCTCATCCCTCACATCCACAATCTCTTCAATTTAGTAGTCAAATAGGATTCCCTAAACCCTGGACTCAAAGCCTAATTGTACCTATTTTTAAAAGTGAGGACATAAACAATCCCTCTTATTATAGGACCATTATGATTACCCGTTTTTTGGCCAAGTTATATGGAATTATTTTGGAAAATAAGATCATTATATGCCTAGAATTCCACAAAAAAAGAGCTAAAGGATAGGACAAATTTAGGATCTATCATTCAATTGTGGACCACCTTGTTATGCTTAGGATCATTGTGGAAGAGTGTTGCAATAATAAAACCAATGTCATGCGTTGTTTCATTGACTTTAGAAAATATTTTGACACAGAGCTCGAGACTAACCTTTGGAATAGATTAGAAGAGCTAAAAGTTCCTTTTGACTTGAGAGTTGTTGCGATATGGTTGTACAATAATTTTATTTCCAAGTTTAGGAACATTGAGTTCTAGTGGAAAGAAAATAATTGTAATATGGGATTTAAGAAAGGTTGTTCCCTATTCCCTACCATTTTTGGCATATAAATTCACAAGTTGGCAGGTTCTTTGGAAGAAGCGGGTTGCGTTGTCTTGAATCTAGCTGGTATATTCACCATCCATCTTCTTTATGCTAATGATTCTTATGGCGAGGAGTCCCTATGATATTGACATGGAACTAAAATTTCTCAATGATTTCTGCTATAGTATAGTGTATGATTATGAACACTTACAAAGTGAAGGTTATGATAGTTAAATCCAAAAATATCACTTATGCTAATTTCATGTATGAAAACAACACCTTGGAGTAAGTGACTTCATACAAATATCTCAGAATTGATATTCATCACAATCTTAAATAGAACTATAGCAATGAGAAAATGATCAATGGAGGGTGGAAAACTTATTATGGACTTGAAAACTATTGTAAATCAGTGGACCTTTGGCTATGGGATAGCCAAAAGATTCTCTTTCATAATCTTGGCACACCTATTATCTTATATAGTTGTGAATTTTGGGGCTACAACATCTCTAGAGAATTGTGGAGAAAGATAAAGAAAATCCAAAATTATTTTATAACTTATAATCTCAAAGTTAAAGGAAACACACTTTATGCTATCCTCTTCATAGAAGCAATTATTTTCTCCTTTGAGAGCATGGATATGAATAGGTACCTAATGTACATGAGAACGATAAACAACATGGAAGACAAGAGGCTTCCTAAGATTGCTTTAAACTCTAGTCAAAACTACTAGCGGCTCAAGTGTAATTGGCATGTAGATGGTATGTTTTGGCTAAATCATTGGGAAATAAAGGAAGAGGTCACTTTGCAAAATAATGATAATATTAAAAGTATATTACAACTATTTTTTTTTAAGTAAGAAAGATTGTATTACCTACTACAGAAGATCATGTACAAGCAAACAATATATTGATGACAGGGTTTCCATGGTAGGAAACCAACCCTCCTTGGCTAGAAATTAAGCTTATAGCCACCCTGAGGGGTCAAAAAATAAACTAGTTTAAGAGTTTTCCTATTGTTTACAGAGATCAACAAAAAAACGGGCCTAGAATGAGCTAAGACAATAAGACTATAATGAAAACATTAAACTAGGAAGATAACACAATTACACATGGGTTGAAACCTATCCTTGCTGAGGGGAAGCTTGAATGCCTAGCAAAAGAGAAAGAGGGAGGTGTAGTATAATGGCATCATGAGCTGTATTATCACATCTAAATTTAAAGAGAAATTGTGGTGTGATAAATAATTACAGGATAAAAGAAAATTAAAATACTATAAGGAGGTTATCAACCCTAATCTAGAAAATCAAAAGTATCTCTTTGTCTTGACTAGTGTAAAGAATAAAATCAACATTGTTAAAATAATAACAAACTCTAATGAGATAAACAATAATTCATTACCTTTCTAAAGGTTCTATAAACCAAATTCAATTTAAGTAAACATTAACCGCATCATCGTCATAATTGTGCTAAATTTTTATAATTAAAAAATTAATAATAAAAAAACTTTTATTATTTAAAAATTTAAAATAAATAAGGTGCAGTAGGAGTGAGGAGGGCAATATTTGATCTTGATGAAATATAAGGAAATTCATTTGTGTGGGGGCTTGGTATAAGCTCCAACAATCAAGCAGAAGTTATGGCCCTCTACGTGGAATTGAGATCCATCAATGCATCTAGAAATCCAAGAATAATGGCAATTGGGGATTTTGAGTTAATTAGTAAACTCATGAGAAAGAGATTTGGGAAAAGTGATACCAACTTAACAATATCCATTCAAATAATAAGGAAAGAATAAGCATGATTTGAAAAGTTAGAGTACTACCATGTTA
>ML802920.1:123924-136784 GCA_009831015.1 Picea engelmannii
TCCAAAAACCTAACCCTAGGAGATGAAGCGCCAAAAGTCACGTGGGCCCCGTTTGGGTAAGTTGGTGCATCAACTTCCCGAGGTCGTAACTTTTGCATACGATCTCCTTTTTAGGCGTGTGATAGCTCGTTGGAAAGGTATCATCGAGGAGATTCATTTTGGGGGCTCAATATGACTTCAGCTATCATTGAGAACCTCGATCTCGAAAAAAAATCATTTAGGCCCTCAAAATGGCCTCGGAAGTGAAAACCTGCTAAAAATAGTAAATTGCCAAAATGGCTAGAAAACTGTTTTGAGCCATTTGGAAAAGGTGGGTGGCCCCCGATATCCACCTGGATCATTTGGTCATCAATAAACCCCATAAAAAATCCATGGAGACACTTTCCCATGGATGGGATGGAACAAGAAGTGGTGAGTATAGCCCTAGTTTTCTATTAATGGGATTATAAGTAAAAAACATCACACACGCCTTTACATATTTAGTTACAATTGCTTTCATTTGAGGCCAGTAACAAAACCTCTACAAATGAGTCATAGTTTTTCCTGCCCCAAAATTCCCAAACACAAGAGAAGTATGAGCTTCTCATATTACATGGACTCGTTCACTTGTAGTAATACATAGCTTTCCAAGATGGTAGAGTAGTTTTCCCTATAGACAATAGTTATCTACCTATGTACCAAGGGTTAGCTTCACATACACTTCTTTAAAATATTCATTGATGGCATATTGTTCTATATAGCTATCATGAGATAAAGAGGCATTCTTCAAAACAATAGAAGCAACAATAGGAGGTCTAGAAAGCGTATCAACTAGCTTGTTACTTGTACCCTTTTTGTACTTGATTTCCAAGTGAAACTGTTGTAGAAAACCCATCCACCTATAGTGTCGATATTGTTGCAATTTGGTCTGTGCTTGAAGATACTGTAAGGGTTGGTGATCTGTATGTATGATTGTTTCCTTCCCTAACAAGTAGTGCTTCCATTTCTTTACACTCTAGACTAATGCATACAACTCTTTATGATATGTAGGATAGTTAACAACAACTTGGTTAAATTTTTTAGAGTGGTAACAGATAGGCTTACGATAGTACATCAATACTGCACCCATGGTGTATCCACTAGCATTTGTCTCTATCTCAAAAGGTCATTGAATATTCGACAATGCTAATATTGGTGTGGTACTGATCTTCCCCTTCAAAGTGTTGAAATATTTTTGTTTCTTTCCTTCCTACTGAAAAGTGTTCTTCACACTAGTTAAGGCATGCAAAGGAGTTGCTATGAAGTAGAAGTTGGGAATGAATCTCCTCCAATACTGGACTACACCTAAGAAGCTTCGAACTTCAGTTACACTTTTTGGCTCATGCCAATTTACAATTACATCAATTTTGTAAGGGTCAATTTTCAATTGTCCTCCTCCTACAATATGGCCTAAGTGCACAAGTGTAGTCTTGCCAAATTCACATTTAGACAATTTTACATACACCTTTTCCCTTTGCAAAGTATCCAATACTTTATTTACATGCCTCACATGCTCATCCCAAGTCCCACTAAAAACAAGAATGTCGTCTAAATATACAATCACAAAGTCATCTATGAAAGGCATGAATACATCATTCATCACACACATGAAAGTTGTCGGAGCATTACAAATCCTGAACGACATAATTAACCACTCAAACAATCCCTGTTTGGTTTTAAAGGCAGTTTTCCATGTATCTTGTTCTATGATTTTGATTTGATGATATCCACTGCGCAAATCCAACTTAATGAAATAGACAACATTCTTCAATTGATCAAGTAAATCATCTATGCGAGGAAGAGGGTATCGATTTTTCATCGTGATTTTATTTAAGGCCCGGTAATCGACACACATTGGCCATGTGCCATCTTTCTTTGGCTCCATCATGATTGATGAACCACAAGGAGATGAAATGGGCTTGATGACCTCTTGATACAATAATCCTTGTACCTGCTTCTTGATCTTTGTCATCTCCACAAATAACATCCGGTACATGCCCACATTAGGAAGAGGAGAATCCTACTGAAGATGTATCTCATGTTGGATTTCTCTCCTAGGAGGTAATCCATCTGGTTCCTAAAAAATATCATCATACTTAGAAACAATATCAATTAATTCCTTTTTATGAGATGGATTAGGTCCCTTGAGAAGTGTCAAATGTCCTGACATACTTCTCTCTAACGACCATGATTACATATCTCTTATTAGTGTTTATGAGTCTTTTCATTTGACCTGCACTAACAAGTTTTGTATTTACCCTCATGTTGTGAGCTCTAACAATATATTCCACTCCCCCCTTAGTAAGGTGGTATTTGTTCTCATGATGAAAGAAGATTGATTTTCTATCCTAAAGATAAGGACTTACCACCACTATGCCACATATATCAAGTGGTACAACATCCAAATCCACTTCATCAATCAATTTTGAAGGAATAGAAAATATGCTCCTACATTGTTTGGTGACATTAAGTTTTTCTTTGTCACATAACCAACCAAGAGGATAAGGTTTCAGATGTGGTTTTGTTTCAAGACCCATTTTCTTGACAAGTGCTTCAGATATTAATTTTACTTGGGAACCCAGATCAAATAATGTATCTACCTTAGTATGTTTAGATACAACTCTTATGTGAAATAACTCATTCCTCTTTCGTTCATCAACATGAGATTCATCATTGGAACTAGAACTAGCATGAAGATAATATTTACCTTGTACTCCAACCATTGTTATCTTTCCTTCATCTCCTGAATCAGAACCAAGATCTTGTTGTACCATAGTAACGGTCTTTGTCTTCCCCTTTCCACCGATCTGCTTCGATTTCTTTTTTGATTTAGTTTCCAACAATGTTCTTCATTGTGACTGCTCTTCTTGCAATGAGTGCAAGATGGTTTTCCTCCTTCTCTCATCACTGTAGCGGTCTTCTTATCCTTCCTTTTAAACTTCTTAAAAGTCTTTTGTGGTAAATTGAAAGGTTTCTTTGTAGGATATTCTTGAACATGTTTCCCCATGTTCTCAAGGTGAGTGGTTTGCACACAAACTTTGTCAAGACTAGTGGGGTTAAACAAGAGCAAAGTATGTCAAATATAACTGTGAAGTGCACCAATATACTTCATTAAAGTTTCATAAGAATCCAAAGGAATATTCAATGCAAGAGCTTTCTTCCTAAATTATTCTGTGAAACTTTGTATGTT
The DNA here is from genome assembly GCA_009831015.1 of Picea engelmannii. Classification (NCBI taxonomy): domain Eukaryota; kingdom Viridiplantae; phylum Streptophyta; class Pinopsida; order Pinales; family Pinaceae; genus Picea; species Picea engelmannii. Next base: position 127,133 of record ML802920.1, read on the forward strand.
TTGTCCTTTACTTTGCCTTGAAGTTTTCCATTCCATCATTGCTTTATGTAAATACCCTAATGGATAAAATTTCTTCCTTATCATTGATTTAAATTCCGACCATGAGAAAAGAATCTTACCACGCTTATATTTGTCCTGAAGCTTTCTCTCCCAGCATATGGGAGTGATGCCTTCCAACCGAAGAGAATCCAGTTTCACTTTAACTTCCTCTTCATCAATATGTTGGACACGACAATACACTTCAACCTGTCGGATCCGATTATCTAGATTTCTAGGATTAGAATCTCCATTAAACATAGGTAAATAAAATTTTACATCAATCTTTAATAATGGTTTCTTAAAAGAGGCTTTATGGATAGAATGATGAGAATGATGAGAATGCTCGGAGGAAGAAGAACTAGAAATTGAAGGTGAAGACAGAGGCTCAAGAGGATCTCCTCTAGCCTCTTGGTTTACCGAAGCATCATCATCTGCATGTGCTTCCTTTTTCTTCCCTTTCTTCTTCATCCTCTTCTCATAATATCCATACATCCACTTGACCATTTCTGACATGCGATAAAAGACCATGTGAAATTTTTTCTCCAGTTCATCACGCTTGTCCTCTTCTGCCATTTTATTCCTTCTGGATACATGACCAACTTCATGATTGAAAGTCTTAAGAATTCCTTCACCCTACTTATTCTTGGCCCTAGTAAGAATTCACACTCAACAATTCAAGTCAAACATGACTACTCTGATACCAACATGATCCATGATCTTTTCATCGTGACTTATAAAGAATTGTATTAAATGAGCATAAATTAAAGTGCACCATTAAAGAAGGGAAAAATTAAAAATGAAGAGACATAAGCATCATATATGAACACAAAAACTTGATAACAGAGTTCATCCCCAGTGGACTACATTTCTAGGTCATGCTCTCAAATGGGTAGGCTCTTTCATTAACTCAACAAAATAATTTGGCAAATACATGAATATACCTCATTCTGAAACCAAGCTGCAAAAATAATGCTCAGATCATAAAACAAATAGCACCACTGAATTCTTGGCGTCGAATTACCCAAAAAAAAATGTCTCCATGCTCTGATCTAACTCTATCACTCCCAAGCCCAAGAAGAATTATGTCTCGATTTCTGTGCTCTCTGCAATCTGCAATGATGACAATTTTGTCTCAAAATTCATGCCTGCAGGTCCGTACGGTCCGCTCCTCTCTCTGGTTCTAGGTGGATTTTACCTTTTAAGTAATAACCATGGGTGTATATACCAAGTGGTACGTGTGGCACATTAGTTATGGGCACAGTTGTTAAAGTTTTCGGCATCGCAGAGGTTCTGGGGTCGAATCCCACCAGACTCCATTTTGGAACATTGGTTGTATATATATTACAATATATTCACCCCCCCACTAAATTTAGAGTTTTATCTAGAGGTACTTCCAACGACTTCTCAAATTGGCGTGGTCCGCCAGATTTGGTGGACCCGCCATTTTTTTAAAACGAAATTCGTTCACTGGTTAATATTGGGCATTTTGAGGATGCCACGTGTCACCTGGTGATTGGGCCACATGGTGCCAACTGATAAGTCCACTTGTCTGTTGATGTCGCCACCCCTTCATTCCGTACCTGACACGTGGCGCTTCCTAGGCGGTGCCACATGGCGTCTCCTGGGGGTGCCACATGGCACTTTTCTACTGGTCCACATGGACCCCTGAAAATCCCATTGGCAGGTGACACGTGGAAGCCTATGGTGTTGCAATGTGGCATGATGATTTCAATAGCCCATATGATGATGTCACCCTACCATGTCATCTGTTGACGTCAACAATGCAGATGATTATGTGGCCCCCTGCTGACTGGCCCTGTTTGATCGCAACTTTGATTGTGAATATCTTTCAAACCATAAATCTGTTTGACAAGCCGTTTGTGCTGTTAGAAATATTGCGATGTGCTCTTCACGATCATGTCATTTTCACTGCATTTTGGAAATTTTGAATTTTTCCCTTTCTCTGTCTGTTGGAGCCATTCTGAGCATTCTGAGTTTCCTCTGTGAGTTTTGAGTTATTCTTAGCCTTCTCTAGATCCTTTTTGGATCATCAAGCCTCTCTGATAAGCTGCAATCATTCACCTTTTAGAACATAGAGCTTGTTGAGATTGTAGAGTAAACCATTATGGAAATATAGTTAGCCTTTTCATCACCTTCTTTTGTATGAATTTGGCCTTGTAGTCGTTGAAACACCTCTTTGAAGTCTTCATCTTATGTGTATGCCTCTCTAGATGCATCATGGGTAAAAGGATCCATGTGCATGAAGGTTCCTAAAGATGTAATATTGGATGTGGGTGGCCTTGAAAGCATGTCTACCAACTTGTTTGTGCTTCCCTTCTTATACTTGATGACTAGATGAAATTGTTGTAAAAACACCATGCACTTGTAATGTCTAGTTTGTTGTAGCTTAATTTGGGCTTGCAAATACTGGAGCGTCCGGTGATTTGTGTAGATGATGGTCTCCTTTCCCATTAGATAACGCTTCCAATTTTTGACAGCTTGTACCAAGGCATAGAGCTCCTTGTTGTAGGGTAGTTGAGAGCCGCCCCATGAAATACTTCATAATGATAGTAGATGAGCCTTCCTCCTTGTAGAGTAAACCATTATGGAAATATAGTTAGCCTTTTCATCACCTTCTTTTGTATGAATTTGGCCCTGTAGTCGTTGAAACACCTCTTTGAAGTCTTCATCTTATGTGTATGCCTCTCTAGATGCATCATGGGTAAAAGGATCCATGTGCATCAAGGTTCCTAAAGATGTAATATTGGATGTGGGTGGCCTTGAAAGCATGTCTACCAACTTGTTTGTGCTTCCCTTCTTATACTTGATGACTAGATGAAATTGTTGTAAAAACACCATCCACTTGTAATGTCTGGTTTGCTGTAGCTTAATTTGGGCTTGCAAATACTGGAGCGTCCGGTGATTTGTGTAGATGATGGTCTCCTTTCCCATTAGATAACGCTTCCAATTTTTGACAGCTTGTACCAAGGCATAGAGCTCCTTGTTGTAGGGTAGTTGAGAGCCGCCCCATGAAATACTTCATAATGATAGTAGATGAGCCTTCCTCCTTGCATCAATATTTTCCCCATGGCATACCCACTTACATATATATTTGTAATTTTGGTAGTGTGAACATTGTTGCTTGCCTGATATTTCTTTTCAACTCATCAAAGGCCTTCTGTCGATTCTTCGCCCACTATAAACTCTTACTGTTGGTTGTTATGTCATGGAGTGGTGTAGCCACTGCTGAAAATGAAGCTATGAACTTCCACATATATTGTGCTTCCCCAAAAAAACTACTAACTTCAGTGACATTTTTAGGAACTAGCCATTTTATGATGGCCTCCATCTTCACAGGACCTATCTTGAGCTCCCCTCCACTGATCACATACCCCAAATACACCAAAGACTACTGAGCAAACTCACATTTCTTGAGATTGGCTAGTAGTTGGTTCTTTTTCAAAGTCTCTAACACCTGCATAAGATGTGATATGTGCTCCTCCCAGGTAGCACTATAAACCAAAATATCATCCAAATAAACAATAACAAATGAATCTAGATAAGGGTGTAAAACATCATTCATTAGTCTCATAAATGTAGCTAGTGCGTTGAGTAAACTGAATGGAATAACCAACCACTCATACGAATTTTGCCTTGTCTTAAAAGAAGTCTTCCAGGTATCTTCTTCTTTGACTTGTACCTGGTTATATCTTGATTTCAAATCCATCTTAGTGAAGTACTTGGCATGCTATAGCTAGTCCAACAGATCATCGATCCTTGGCGAAGGGTATCAATTCTTGAATGTAATCTTGTTCAATGCCCTATAATCGATACCCATTCTCCAAGTCCCATCCTTCTTGGGTACAATTATGATGGGTGACCCACAAGGTGAGGTACTTGTTTGAATTACACCCTACTCCAACAAATCATGCAACTACTTCTTCACTTCATTCGCTTCTAGAACGAATTTTCTATATAGCCCAATATTCGACAATGGGGAGTCTGGAAATAATTGTATTTCATTCTCCACATACGTCTTGGGTGGTATCCTTTTAGGCTCCTTGGACAATCCTACGTATTACTGTAGAAACTCCTCCAACTGATGTTTTTGTTCTTTAGTACACCCCTATAGGAATGCCTTCACTCTCATTGACTCATCATCAGACTACTTTTCTCTTAAGAAAAGAAAAACATATTTCTTACTAGAACTAATCAACTTCTTATCTTGGTTTTCACTTAGCAGTGATATCTTTGACTTCCCTTTATGTGTGTTAATGATGCAGAACTTCTCATCCTTGATCAATCGATGTTGGTTAGCTCTCCAGATGAAGATTGCATCCCTCATGTACAAGTAGGGGCTTCCAAACACTACTCCACATACATCAAGGGGTACTACATCCAATTCCACTTCATCAATAAAATCAACACTTACAACAAATTTGATCTTACATTGTTTCGTTACCTTTCTCTCCGCATCCTTGTTTACCAACCCAATGGATATGGGTTAGGATGATTGTGAACCTCCAATCCAAGCTTGTTGACTAGATCCGATGCTATGATATTGTCCTATGAACCAGAGTCTAAAAAGGAATCTTTCTTGGCCTTCCTGACTTGAATCTTGATGTGGAAGAGCTTGGCCATTTCCTTTTCTTCATGCTGAAGAAAGCTACTCAAATTCACCTCCTTCTACGTAGATGTGTAGACAATATTTTCATCCAAATCCAAGCTACTTTCAACCTGATTGCTTGAATATGTGGCTAAAAGGTTCTTTTTCTTTTCATCCTTCTTGTGATTGTTTGGGTTCAACTCTGGATGTAGTTTCCAACACTTTTCCTCGGTGTGGCCATCAATGTTGCAATGATTGCAATGGTGGTTGAGATCTTTTCTCTGAAGTGCAGTGGTTGTTGTCTTCTTATATTTTACCCCTTTCCACTTTTCTTCTCCTACTAGTGATCTTTCTGCTTTGAGCCACTTGGTTTCCCTTTCTTTTGGCCTATTTTTTCTAGGAACTGTTCCTATACACATGCCTCATCCAATGTCCTTGGCTTGAAGAGGATCACCTACTTTCGTAGATGACTGTGTAAACCCCCATATACTTGAGGAGTACATCTAGGTTCTTGGAGAGATACCCAACATGATGGCCATCTTTTTGAACTCGGTGGTGTACTCCTATACAATCTTCCCCTGCCTATGCCTGAAGTAGTGCCACAGGATCCATTGGTCCTCTACACAACCAATAAGGTCGAATTTGGACTTGATGAGGGTTTTGAAGTCCTCCCACCTAGTTACTAGTGGATCACCCTCCAGCCTAGGTGTTTCCATGTGGCTTTCCAATCAAGTTAAAGCATGGCCCTCTAACTTCAATCTAGCAAATTAATATTTTTCCCTTCATCTATATGGTGAACGCTACAATAAACTTCTAGTGGTTGTAACCAATGATTAAGTTTTAAATTTTTAATGCAACGATCTCACCTTGGTATGCATTTATGTTCACTTTCGCTTCCATCTTGAATAGGGACTCTGAAGGGTTAACGACACTCAAACTTGGATGCTCTTTCTTATATTTTTTTTGTGAGTCCTTCTGATCTCTCGATTTTCCCTCCGATCCAATCTCTGAGTTAGAGCTTCCATAATCTCCAAACGGTCCAAGCTTACTTGCTAGAGCTATTATGAGGAGGTTCATATTGTGACTGATGTCGATAACCTGCACTTCCAACCACTCAAATCTCTCTTCCGCCAGATCTTAAGGGTTATTATGAACAAACTCATCTGCCATGGCTAGGGTTTTTGTGACTTCTCTTTAAGCTGATTCCTGGATCCTACAACTTCCCAGAAATACCCAAAGAAAAATTTGCTTTGATACCAATATGATCTTTAAACTATCCTGAATATTCCACTGGAACATTTTGTCACAACAGATCTGATAAATAAAACTGAAATCTATCTATGAAGATTAAATTCTTTTAGATTTCTAGAATATCTAGTTATTGATTTTTTGCTTATGCATGAAATAGACAAAATACTAAAGATAGAGAACAATAAATACAATCACATAAATGCTAAGTATATAAATTTATGCTAACAACTATTCAAATGCCAAACTATGACTATAATTAAAGGGAGAACACGGGGAAAGGGACCAATTAATTAAGTTACTTTCTTATAAGAAAGATAAATAAATTTATGATCATATAAAATCGAAATAGATAATACTAAGCGAGGAACATTGTGTATCCATTAACATTATAATTAGATTTAGAAAAGCTACATAAACATATTTAGTTATGCATACGATATGTTTATTAGATCAAATTAACATGTCATGCGAACAAGATTTAAGACTTTTTTTGTCATACTTTTAGTGTTGGGAAGTTAATTAAAATTTTGTGTATAAGAAATGATTATTGTAATGGTATAATTAAATTAACTTTAATGTATTAAATCTTGAGAAAAATAGTAATATATATATAAAGATTGGAGAGAAATTTTCCTAGATCTTCATACTTTTGATGAATTAACATATGAAAAATGTTAGAATTGTTTTTTTAAGTAAACAAGTCTATTCTATTGCATTATAAACATATTGTACATGAAATATCATAGGCCCAAGAGTTCAACCATGCATGTTTGGATCAAAATATAAGAATACAAAGTTATTGCAATCCTATTCAAGGGGAAACTAGGCCAAGCTGATTCTGAAATCATAGCAAACAAAAAATGTCCAACAACGCTGAAGATTGTCACCTATTGGACTACATGTAGATTTAACTAGAAAACTATGATGACCCAATTAAGAATTGCTTAAAAAAAAAAAAGGAAAATTGAGCAAAGCCTTCATGTTGGAGGAACCTAAGAACAAGACAGAGGAGGCACTTCATCCATGACCATGGGGAGATGAACCTAGGAAGTCGAGTCCCAACGAGGTGCCCTCCTAATCTAGTTGAATGGATCCACCATTTTTCTTCACCATCCATGAAACGAGTGTGAGCAACAACGTGTTGTACCTTTTGAGCATGTCCAACCTCATTTGAAATTCCATAGAGTCTGGCTCTTTAATGAGCCTAAAGAGCCCTAGAGTCTGACTCTTTAACGAGCATGGCTCGGACCACAAAGGATTTGGTGTGCCAACATAATTCAACAGTGTGGAGAAATTTAGTATACCTGGAGCGACTAGAACCTAAGTCATGAATGAACGCAACCGCCTGCTCATCAACGACTTGGTCTTCTCGATAAGCATGCAGAACCTTCACATCTTCTTCTATCGACTTGATGAAATCTTGGTAGGAGAGATCTGTGGAGGTTGCAAAGGTTGAAGTCGCGACCGCAACCTTAGAGGTTGCCTTGGAGAAGTGATAGTATTTTAAAATAAGTAAACATTGTTGACTTGGAATTTTAATATTGCAGTGGTTATGGTTTGTGTATTTAGATTTGTTGTTTGGATCGAAGTTGTTTTCAATTTCTTAAAGAAAATTTGAATTTTATAAAATCAAACTCTATATTATTAAGTAGTTAGGAAATTTTAAATTCTATAAAATCAAACTTGATAATTATGATATATATAAGTTAGGAAATTTTAAATTCTATAAAATCAAACTTGATAATTATGATATATATAGATTGGACAAATTGATGAGTATGATTTATAGGTTGAATTTTATAGTTAAATTTTATAAAATCAAAATATATATATAGAGATTGAACAAACAAACTTGATAATTATGATATATATAGATTGGACAAATTGATGAGTATGATTTATAGGTTGAGTTTGATAGTTGAATTCTATAAAATCAAACTATATATATAAAGGTTGGACAGATGCTTTATAGGTAGAGTCTTATAGTTGAATTCTATAAAATCAAACTTGATTATATATGTGTGTGTGGACAAATTGATGAGTATGGTTTTTAGGTTGAATCTATGAGTGTATATCATTGTGATGTATCAATGTTATACTTGTTAAATGAGATTATTTGTTTTATAAGTATTGGTTTGCAAATGACTTTAGTTATACTTATAAGTTTTAAGGCATTGTTGTGCGATTATAAACATTAAATATTATAAAAAATTGAATTGAAGCAATCCATTTTTTTTTACCAAGAATCAATGTTGTATGTGTCATAAATTTGTTGTATAGGATGTAGTTTTTAGTTTATATATATATATATTAATTTCATTATAAAAAACTAAATATATTTATTAGTACGAGGTTTGGAGATTTAGGATATGTTATTTGAGATTTTTCACATATTTTTATTATTATTGAAATCTATTTTTATTTTACATATTTTTATTATTATTGGAATTTATTTTTATTTATACCTATTAGTATTAGTATTGGACTTTAAAATTTCACACATGCTAATTCTTTTCACATTCTTAAAAATCTTGTTATTAGAATTTATTTGTATTTGTCAAGATTGGGCTCCATCCGAGAAATATAGCTATGAGGATTTCCTAGTTTAAATATCAAATACATCATTTTTTAGAAATCCTAAATCAATGATGGAAAACTCCCATTGATTTACCATTAAACCACAATTCAACAAAAAAAAATATTTTAAACGAAACAAACTTTTTAATTATCATTGATCACCTTTCAAGAACAATCCATCTAATAAAATATAATTATTTAATAATTAATTATTAAAACATAGTTTATTTAATAACTCTTGTGATAAAATAAAATTATTTAATAATCCTTATTAATGATAAAATAAAATTATTTAATAATCCTTATTAATGATAAAATATAAATATTTAATGGTTGATTATTAAAACATAATTTATTTAATAACCCTTGGTCAAACTAATGATAAATGAGAATAATATGTGTCAAGGTAATTAGGTTTTACCCACCAAGCGACGGGCATCATTCTCCACCCAGTGTTTCATAAGTAGAATAATATTTGTCAAGGTAATTAGGTTTTAAACACTAACTAGTGATTGGCATCATTCTCCACTAAGTCTTTACTAAATAGAATAATATTTGTGAGGATAATTAGCTTTTTACGCAATAAAGTGATTAGCATCATTTTCCGAGTGTTCGATAAGCATAAGCATCATTGTTCATAGGATGGAAGGAAATTGTAATTATTTTAACATTCTTACTTTTTGTCATCTATTTAGCACATCCCCATTATTCACTTAAGACATGCATTTGTTTTTAGATTTTTAAAGTAATTAAAGGAAAAACAGGAGAACCGAGTTAGATTTCCCTAAAAAAATATCGTACTTAATACTAAAATTTTATAAAATAAAAATAATTATATAAATTATACACTTATTTAATTTAAATTATTATTAATAATATTTAAGAAAAAATATATAAAATAAAAATAATTATATAAATTATACATATATTTGATTTAAATTATTATTAATAATATTTAAGAAAAAATATATATTTCCAAGTTACAAGTACAAGGTCGATTAATAACAAGATTCAAAGTCATTACAATAATATATTCATTAATATTTCAATATATCATTTGTGAAAATTGAATTTAGATGGGGAGGATAACAATCATTCCTCCCCACCAACATTGCAGTCAACGATCTCTTGCATGCTTCTCCCCCTCACCCCTTGTTGCTCAAATGCCCTCCTTCCCTA
>ML802920.1:150624-194942 GCA_009831015.1 Picea engelmannii
CTTGTGCAACCAATCCATTCCAATTAGAATATCATAAGACCCCAATGGTATGATATTTAGATCAACACTAGTATTCACACTATTAAGACTTATGGAAAAACCTATGACCATATCATGGATTCTCCTTTTGGTTCTGGTGGCTAGCTGAACCAAACTTGATTTTCCAAGCTTACTTTTGTCCAAATGTAAAATATCCACTATTTTAGGATCAATGTAACAATGACTTGCTCCTAAATCAATTAAAATAACAACATGCTTATTTATGATCTTACCTTCCACCTCAATCATATTGGATTGGTACTCTTCTTTTCGATCATCTAAGGCTATACAAATCCTTCCCATGTATTCTACTATTGTAGCCTCTTGGATGTTGTGCACGGTCTTCACTCTGTCCTTTCTGTGAGAGAAATCCTTGTACAAGTGATCTTTTTTGCATCCCAAACATTGGATTGGGGTATTCCCCTTTTTACCAAGGAGTATTCTTTCTTGGATTCATCCTTAGCATAATGGTCTTGATGATTTTTATTAGGTTCACTTCTGTTGAAAGGAGGTTTGAATCCCTTCTTCCTCTGATCAAACTTTTCCTTCTTCTTGTCCTTCCAAGATTTCTGCATGGATTCTCTTCCTTCCTAATCATCTCAGTCAGGGTCTTAGGCTCATCATACTGAATCTTTTCTTTATAAAAGGATGGTAGTCCACTCAAAAACCTCTGTATTTTCACTTTCTCATTATTTATGAACCCTACATACTTTAACAACCCCAAGAAATTTTTCTCATACTTTTCCATGGTTGCGCTTCCCAACCTAAGTTGAAATAAATCTTGCATTTTCTTGCCATAGAAGTGCTCTGAGAGGTACTCCTTTTGAAAATACTTCTTGAACTACTTCCAAGTGATCCTATTCTCATCAATATGCTCAACTTTCTTCAGTCGGTCCCACCACATAACAACTTTCCCATGTAAATGGTAGGTGGAAATTTTGGCTTATAGGTTTGATGAATAGTTATGCAATTGAAAATATCTCCTACGTCCAAGAAACCATGCCTTGACATCATCTTCCCTTTCTCTTTCACCATCAAAGGATGGTGGCTTAAGCTTCCTCAAATCTCCTTGCAAACTATCCAATTCATGTCTTCTTCTTTGGTTCCTAACAGGAGACACCTTTGGACTACTTATGGAATCTTCAGATGTATAAAAATTTCTTGCTGAGTAAGGAGGTGAGTGATGTCTACGAATTCTGCTATAACTTCTTGAATAACCAACTCTTCCATGATCATCTCTTCTTTCATGATACCTTCTTTCTTCCTCTTGTTTTGAGCCATTATTTATTTGTCTTTGCGACTGATTTAAGCTCTACATCACTTGAGAATTTATATGACTTTGTTCTCTCATCAGTCTCTCATTGTGTACTTTGTAGCTCCGCACTTCTATTTTCAGGCTTCCTATAATTTCTATCAATGTTTCTTGCTCCACTCTGCCCTTGTGTCTATTAGATTTTGTCTCTGCATTACCAACTCTGATATTCTGACCTTTGGTCTCTTTATCATGGCTCGAAGCTCTCTCTCCTTCTTCCATTTATTTAATACACATTTTGAACTGATATGTTTAAACCCCTTAATTCTACAAAATGTGCAAGTGACCATTTTGTTAGAATTAAGCATATGATAATTTTTTTTTCTCCAAATAATGCTACAGGTCCTTTCCATTCATGAAGAATATATATATTAGTCTGCATCATATAACACTTCCATGTTATTCCTTGGCTGATACAAAATTTAAATTCTACACAGGCACTTCTGTCAAACCACTTCCCCAGGTGACCATGGCTCAAAACCGCAGGCTTAATCCTTCCTTAGTGCTTTTCTTTCTTCAAAATAAAAAAATCGACCACTAGCCCCCTTTTTGTCTTTAAAACAATTTTTGTGCACTAACCCTTTTTCTGTCATCTTTCAATCAGATGTGACCACGATTATGACCCTGTGCTTAGATGAAAATTGCTTATCCAGAGCTTCGAGACTTTGGGGCTCCGAAACTTTAGTCTTCGAGGGTTTCACCTTCATCACACTTCCTTTTCCCCGAATGTCGAACTAGAGAACTTCCGAACATACCCTTCTTTGGATCTTTGGGGCTCTGGAACTTCAGAAATTTCGGCTTCATAGCTTCCACCTATACCACACAACATTCCCTCTGAACGCCGAATTGGAAAACTTCCGGAGAGGCTCTTTAGAGTATCATTACTCCAGTGTGCCTGAGCTTCAGACTTCAGAGGTTCTTGCAACAACATACTCCCATATCCCCGAATGTCGAATCTCTGAACTTCAGGAGTCTCATCAAGAAATATGCATCAGGGGATAATACGTGGAAAGAATATGGAGATGACACGTGGCCCATTCTATGGGTGACACATGCCAAGTTATAATTGGCACAAAATATCAATGAAAAGAATGAAACAAGATTACACCTAGCACATATAAAGTGGTTCCACATCACCCTAGGTGACGTCAGCATGCCACGTCACTCCGACACTTCGACACTTTGGGACTTCGGACTTCAAGGGATCTCTCACCAGAACACTTCAAAACTCTCGAACGTCGAACTTTTGAATTCCCGAATAGGTTCTCCCCAGAAATTTGGGACCTCGATGCTCCGGGACTTTGGAAGATTTCACACTAGAACATTTCAAAACATTTGAACATCGAATTAGCGAATAATCCCCGTTCTGTGGACATATATCCCCAACACAAACGGTCTAGATTTACTCCGGAGTTTCGAGGATTTTTCCTATTTTATGACAAAGAACTTAAAACATCTAGAGTAGCAAGGTCCGAAGGACTTTGGTGCTTAGCCGCCATGATCCTTTTCCAGGTCTGACGGCTATGAAGGACTCAAACCTTTTCAAATAGATATAACAACCCATGTCAAATCTTGTGGCCCAAATCAATGGCCATTATGGTTTCCTGAACCGCTACACCTCCTGATATTTCCAACACAGTTAAGTTGTGCTCTCAGCGCCATCCTGACACTCATAGACACTCTATAACTCGAAATTTGGCCATTTTGACAACGATTCTCTATACACGACCATCCAGGCTTAGTGTTGAAAACTGGAGCTTTGATACCAATCTGTAACATACCCAACCACCCCCAAGCCGAGCACACTAACTTCAAGTCCCCTTCTGGACTAATTTGACCTCTGATATAACTTTAAATAACAAGGATACATGGAATATTCACATTCATTGATCAATATTCATGCTAAACATAAAATAAATGAACTATATGACATGCACAACAATAACCAACAAGCATGCATATTATAGATGCAAAATTCATAGATAATTAAATACATAGTGGAAATGAAGATACATAGTTAAATAACCATAATAGAGAGCACTTATATTTTCTAAAACAAGACATCGACTGGCTATAGACCAAGGAAGTTCCACCCAAACATAGACACTATTGTTCCAAGTCTCAACAATAATGTCACCCTCGAGTCAGGGCTATGAATCCACAAGGACGGTTCCAGAGTGTCACTTGACTTCCAAAACCAGTGAACATTCAAGCTCTCACAGGCTTCCCAACACCCACAACAATCCAAGTACCCAAATCTCTTCTACACGACCTGCACAACCCAAGAGAATGGACCCCCCCTTCTCTGCCACACAATCCCTCAAGATGTCCATCTCCTTCTAGGGATCCAGTTAAGCCGGTCCAGAATATCCATGCTGGGACTCTCGGGACTCACAACTATGAGCAATACTGGGCACAAACCAAAGCATATCAGACATGCAGGTATTGATTCATGGCTGGATTACACCAACAGTCTCTACAACCAACCATCCCATGGTTTTTCTTCAACAATTCGTTTTCCTTTCCCAGGCCAAGACACGAATGAGGAAATATGAGTGGGTGAAAGAATGAATGGAGTGAAATCCCATCGAAAGGTGTGAACTGTGAGAAATTGGGTGAATGAGTGCATGGGCGACAATGCATGAATGAATAAAGAAACCAACAAAATAACGGGAGTGAGAAACCCCACCCAAAGCCAAAGATGGGTTTATGTATGAAATCAAGGAACCAATTGGACTTCCTCTCAAGAAGCTCACGTAAATGTTATTCTCCATTAACCAAAATGGGTAAATAAAATATAAAATAATTGCTTATCCGCTTAAGCCCCGTCTCTTGTGGAATCATATCCCCCTATAACTCTTGTCCTTGTCCGTCTAGCAACCAACGATGTATTTATTATTAATAATGATCAAAACATTACATTTCCTATGCACACTGGCCTCTTTCAATTGTTTAGGCACTCTAGCCTTTCATAACTCAACAAAATACATTATTTAATATGGGGCTCAAAACCCAGGGTGTTACAAAGGTCATAGCATCCCCGAGCTTCGAACTCCCGGATTTTCGAAGACAAAATAACTTAGCTCCTTTCGAACCTAGCGAAGGGTTCCAAGGTCCCGGTCATGTGGAACTTATCGAGCTCCAAATGCTACACTCATAGTTCTTAGCCAAGATTTGGTTAAGGTCATGGGCATGAGCCCGAGGTCTCTTGTGCGACTGATTTGAAGGGAGCACCTTCCATTCACAGAACTTAAATTCTAAGAAAGGGAAAGGTACTTTTTGAGGGATCAATGAGACTGAAACATTTTAGCAAAGTCTACCCCAACTCTTACCTCGAAATACCATTCCTTGGGAAAATTCCCTTGGGGACTTTTCAACCAGTACAGGAACCGTAAAATTATTCTTAAATTCATTTGAAGACCCAGGCGTAATAGTTCTCATGTTTCTTAGCAAAGGAAAACATCAACCATGCAAATACAGGGGCTCACAGAAAAACAGTAAGCATTTCTAATGATTAATCAAACAATGTAAATTTTAGTCATAGCCATAGAATTTCAACCATCATTTCCATTCTAGTACACAGAGTATAAGAATACTTATCAAGAAACTAGATCATGAAACAATTGCTGAGATGGGTGTCCGTTTCCACCCAACCATAGGAACAAAAACTCCTGAACAGATTTACTACTGGCCACCCTCTAGCTAGATCATGATGCCTTGAGAGAGATTCTTCCTTCTTGTTCAATGACAGTTAGGGACAGATGCCACTCTCCTCCTCCCACGAGAACTTGGAAATTGGTCTTCTTTTCACCAAGCAAGGGGGCTTGCAATGAGTTCTTCCTTAGTCACTCATCTTCCTGCAGCCTCGTTTATCAGTTTGGACTAAAAAAACTTCCAAAAACTTCTTGTACTGAGAGAAAGCTTGTTGTATAGTCCTCCCAAGAACCCTGAGAGCTACACTTGCTCTTCTCTCTTAGAAAATGGTCTGTCGACTCATCTTCTTTGCAATCGCCTCTGCCCACGAATTCCCTTATTTTCTTGCCTTCCTCAACAAAATTGTCTGGGTCCAAATCCCCAGTTCATGGTTAGGTCAGGGAGTCTTTTAGATGGATACTCTTCCCATATCCTCATTAAATCTTGAGGAGGGTTCCCCAACTACCAGCCTAACTGGTAATTTATTTCTGGGTCAGAGGACTATTCTGGGTCTAAGTAATTTAAATCTAGTAAGGTACTAGTCTGGTGGGGGTCATCTCAACCATTGCTGGTTCCCCTCACCATCTCTCTCATAACATCATGATCTACCTTGGAAAACTCCTTCAATAGTTATGCAACACTATCCATTTTATTTAATAACAAATATACATACATTACCTTTTATAAAAAAATCTTCATTAATTCCAACATCCAAACATATTCATTCTTCTCATAGTATTTTGACAAGTTATAGTTATATTTACAAGGTGGGGGAACCATGGGTATCACAATCCCCTCCCCCTTAAAGGAACATCATCCTCAATGTTCTACCTACCGATGTGCTCTGTATCTACAAAAGTAAGAAAAAATGGGTATGCCTGCTTCATGGCATCTTCTATTTCCCATGTAGCTTCATCTGGACCAAAGTATTTCCACTGCACCTTGACTTGTGCAATGGTTCTGTTCCTGAGTGGGATTTCCTTCATGTCTATTATGCATTGTGGCTCTGGAAGGAATTATACCTCTAGTTCCACCTGAATCACAAACTAATAAATTATATGATTAGAATCATATACATATTCCTTCAATAACGAAACATGGAAAACATTATGTGCCTTCATTGTGGGAGGAAGTGCTAGTCTATATGCTACAGGTCCCACTTTATCCAAAATTTAAAAGAGTCCACAATACTAAGGTGCCATCTTGGCACAAGCTCCCATTCTCAAGGAAATTTTTCTAGGCCTAACTCGAAGATACACATGATTCCCTGCTTTGAAATCTCGAGGTGTCCTTTTTCTGTTTGCATAGATTTTTTGTCTATCTTGAGCTATTTTCAGATTATGTTTTATCTAAACTACTTGTTATTCCATTTCCTTTAGCATATCTGGCTTGATCGTAATTCTGTCTATTGGGTTATTCCAGCTGATTGGAATATTGAATTGTCTACAATAGAGGGCCTCAAAAGGGCTCATCTTCAATGACTCTTGATAGCCATTGTTATAAGCAAAATCTACCAATGGTAGGTAGTCTTCCCACTTCTTGGGTTGATGCATTACATGCATCCTTAACATTTCATCTAACACTTGGTTTACCCTCTCTGTCTTCCCATCAGTTTGAGGGTGATAGGCTATACTAAGTAACAATTTAGTTTCAAAACCAACAAACAAATATTTCCAAAAAATTGAAGTGAATTTTGTATCTCTTTCGGATATGACTTGCTTAGGCATGCCATGCAGTCTAAATATTTATTTCATGAAAATATTGGCGATATATATTGCCTTGCAAGTTGATTTGATGAGAATAAAGTGAGCAACCTTGCTTAGTCTGTCCACAACTACCATGATGATGTCATTCTGTTTGGTTGATTTTGGTAACCTTGTGATGAAATCCATGGAGATTCTTTCCCATTTCCATTCTGGGATTGGTAGGCGTTGCAACAACCTTGCTGGATGTCAGTTCTCTGCCTTAACCTTCTAACATTCTAGACATTTAGCTAAGTAACCAACTATGTCCTTTTTCAGCCTGGGCCAATAAAATAGTTTCCTAGTGGCTGTGATCATTTTTTGATAACCAGGATGAGCAATATATGGTCTTTTGTGTAGTTAATCCATTATGAACCTCTTCAAGTCATCACAATTTGGAATATATAGCCTACCTTTGTAAGTTAGAAAACCATCATTCAACAATTGATATCCGTCATACTTCAACCCTGTGGGATCTTGCTCTAAGTATGATTTCACAGTATTGAAAAATGCATCTATTTCTTGTGCACTTTTGACTCTCTCCTTGACGTCTGATTCATAGGTTCTCACAGCTGCCAAGTGAATAACTTTCATACTTATACTAATGGCATCAACCACCCTATTTTATTTTCCTTTGATATGTTTGATTTCAAAATAAAACTCATTAAGGAGATCCATCCATCTATCTTGTCTAGCATTGAGTTTTGGTTGATCAAAAAAATATCTCAACCCACTATGGTATGTCATAAGAAAAAATCTTCTAGCTAGGAGGTAATGCCTCCACATTTTTAAAGCATGTACTATGGCAACCAATTCCAAATCGTGGGTCACATAATTGATTTCATGCTCATTCAATTTTCTGGATTCATATCAAATCACATGTCCTTCTTAAATCATGACTCTGCTGATCCCTTTCTTGCAGACATCTATACACACAAGGAATTCCTTGTTTGGGTATGTAATCTTCAACACAGGTGCACTTGTTAGAAGGTATTTCAATTGTTGGAATCTCTCTTCACATTCTGATGTCCAAATGAATTTAACTCCCTTTTTTTGAAGGGAGGTGATTGGGAAACCGATCTTGGAATATCCCTTTATTAACCTTCTATAGTATCCTGCTAGGCCCATAAAGGATCTGATATCAGATACATCCTTTGTGGTATGCCAATCCATAATGTATTTGAACTTGTCAAGATCAACTGCCACTCCTTCTTTAGAAATAACATGGCCTAAGTAATGGACTTGTTTTTGGAAAAATTCACACTTACTAAACTTAGCATAGAGTTGATGATATCTTAGCACTAACTTGATATGTTCTTCATGCTCATATCTACACTTAGAATATATTAGTATATCATCAATGAAAACCAACACAAATCTATCCAAGAACATACTAAGTACATTATTCATTAAGCACATAAAAGTGGCTAGTGCATTGGTAAGCCCAAATGGCACCACCACAAATTCATAGTTCCCATATCTTGTCCTAAAGGTTATTTTGTGGATGTATTCATCCTTAATTCAGACTTGATGGTATCCATACCTTAAGTCAATCTTGGAGACAATTTTAGCACCCCTTAATTGGTCAAACAAGTCGTCGATCCTAGGCAAGGGATACTTATTCTTAATGGTCATATTCTTGAGTTTTCTATAGTCTATGCATAACCTGAGTGTGCCATCCTTATTTTTTACAAACAAAGTTGGTGCTCCCCATGGATACACACTAGGCCAAATGTAGCCTTTGTCCAACATCTCTTTTAGCTATAGTTTGAGCTCAACTAACTTTGGTGTACTCATTCTATAGGGTGCTCTAGACACTAGCACTGATCATGGTACATGTTCTATTGGAAAGTCAACATCTCTCCTCGGAGGTAGACTTGGTACCTCTTATGGAAACACATATTTATATTCTCTTAATATGGGATGGTCCTCTAGGATTGGTTTATTTTTCTCAACAAATTTCAACACTTGTATTGCATACAAAGGACATCATTTTATGCAATACTTCTTCACTTGAAGGGATGGCACTATTCTCACTGAGACAATATTTCAAATTCCCTGTAGGGTTATTTTGTCCCTTCTTCATCTTCACACTCCAATGTTTTAATGTAACAGTCTAACTTGGTTTTATGGGAAGCCAACCAGTCCATTCCAATCAACAGGTTGTAGTATCCTAAAGGGAGCATGTTTAGGGTTTCTTGGGTGGGTAATCCATTCATAATGAATTGACATGCTGGTATGATATATGTTACCTTTATTTTGGTTCTAGTGGCTAGTTGTACCAACCATGATTTAACATGTTTTAGTTGCTGCAATTTAAATTTGTGAACAGTTTGAGGGGAAACATAACTCAGATTAGAACCAGGGTCAATTAAAATAGAAACCACATGGTTGGAAATCATACCTTCCATCTCCACCACTAGAGCTTGGTGGCCATATTGTCTATTATCTAAGGCTGCATAAATTTGTGAGATTCTCCTAGCCACATCATCAACTGTCGTAGCCTCCTAGATGTTGTAGACCCTCCTGTTGTTCTGTTGCCTATGTGGGAAATCCCTTAGTAGATGTTCTTATCCACAACGGTTCTCTCCTGGTATTATCAGTCTTACCTAGGGTTGTTCCAAAGGGTTTATTTCCACTCTAAGATGGAAAATTTTGCTGATATACACTTTTAGTAGGAAGGCTCAACTTAGAAATTTTCCCATGATTCTTAAATATTGAGGATTTAAACCCCTTTTTATTGAATCCCAAACTACCTTTCTTCTTCCAGTCCTTATGAGGTTCTGCCTTATTCTTGAATTTCTCATAGTAGTACCTTGCCTTCCGGATAGTTGTAAATTCTAACCTTGTACAATATCTACTGCAAACATATATTCATAAATGAATAGAAAATATACAATGGTAAATACAAACATTACACAGAGATTTTTCCCCTAGAAACCCAAACTGGGAAAACCATCATATTCTATATTCATTCATTGTGATGCATTGTTTACAATACAATATACATATAGGAGCCAACGATATCCAAAACCCTAACCCAATGACCTGGATTAGTCCAAAACCCTAATTCCTTAACCGAAAATAGAAAACCATCGACAAAAACCATGTGCCGAAAAACCACCTAAATACATGAGGTCTTTTCTTTTGTAGAAGAAGATTCTTCAGATCCCTTCTTTTTCTCAATTTTGGATCTACACTGCTTCTTGTAGTTCCCTTCTTTTTCACATCTCCAACATACCCTTACAAAATTTTTAGGAGATTTAGATCTACCCTTAGACTTACATCTCCCACTTGAGAAATTATATCTATTTCTTTCTTGGGAACGTCCTCTTGCAAATAATGCGTCTGTGCTATGTCCTTCCATATTCTTTCGTCTCATATCCTCGGACAACAAGGATGAGACCACTTCTTCAAACTTCAAAGAAGTTGTATTACTACCTGTGGCCACAACCAGACTATCCCACGAGTCTGGTAAAGAACACAACAAAATGATACATTTATCTTCATATGAAATTTTAATCTCAATAGATACTAACTGAATTACCAGAGTATTGAAGGCATTCAAATGATTTGCCACCGAGTCTCCATTTCTCATCCTCAAGTTATACAACTTCTTTCTTAGGAATAGTTTATTTACCAGGGACTTAGACTGATACAACTTCCCTAACTTTTCCCATAAATCCTTGGTTGTAGCTTCCTTTGACACATTCAGTAATACTGAATCGGAGAGACACAGTCGGATTGTGCTCTTTGCCTTCCGATCCAACTTTTTCCAGTCATCTGCAGAAGTTCCTGTAGGTTTAGTACCTGGATCTACCACGATCCATTGATCTTTGTCTACGAAAAGATCTTCCATCTTGAGCTTCCACAACTCAAATCTTTTCCCATTAAACTTCTCGATCTCCATCTTCGAATTGCTTGTCATTTCTTTTCACCTGAAAAACAATACCGTAGATCTCCCACTGTAACAAGGCTTATCACAGTCCTGAGCCAAACCCTTGACCACAAAGGCATCTTCCTGAAGCCAATAAAGCTTTGATACCAAATGTAAATTCTGACCTTGTATAATATCTACTGCAAACAGATATTCATAAATGAACAAAAAATATACAATGGAAAATACAAACATTACACATAGATTTTTCCCTTGGAAACCCAAATCGGGAAAACCAACATATTCTATATTCATTCATTGTGATACATTGTTTACAATACAATATACATATAGGAGCCATAGACATCCAAAACCCTAACCCAATGGCATGGATTAGTCCAAAACCCTAATTCCTTAACCAGAAATAGAAAACCATCGGCAAAAACCATGTGCTGAAAAACCACCTAAATACATGACATGTTTCTCGAGGTAGGTGTCACATTTCCCAAGGCAGGTGTCACGTTTCCCGCATACACTCAAACACTACTACTCATGCAAAGAATATAACACATACCCAACAATAGTGTCTTCTAATGTCTTTGGCTCATCAAATTCAATTCTGTCCCAAAAGGACTGAGTCAGTCCACTAATAAATCGTTGCATCTTTACCTTTTCATCCTTTATGTAGGGAACATACCTTATAAACTCAAGAGATTTGTTTTTATATTAATCTATTAGGAGTTTCCCTAGCTTGAGTTCTTATAACTCCTTGGTATTCCCATCAAAGTATTTTTCCGAAAGATACTTCTTCTTGAAGTACTCCTCAAATTGTTTCCATGACAAGTCCTTCTCATGGATTTATTTCACATACCTAATGTCCTCCCACCAAATGGAGGCCTTTCCATTCAAGTTGAAACTAGCTATTTGAGCATTTAAGTTTTCAGAGTAGTCATGGTATCTGAAGTAATTCTTCAAGACGAGTAGCCAAACTTTTGTTTCTTCTCCCTTTTTAATCTCTCCATTGAAAGTGGGTGGTTTGGATTTCTTAATCTCTTTAGGGTCATGAATCTTGGAATTATTCCTCTTCTTTCTTCTCTTCTGGGAATGTGAAATAGTCTCACCACTAGATAATTCCTTGGATTTGTCAGTTTCCTCACTAGAGGATTCTTCCATTGAATGTCTCTTGGCTCCATGTTGGGCCTTCTTTGAGGTGCTCCTCCTTGTGTGGCCACTTTCAGGACCATGCTTTATTATCTCATGTGTACTTTATGTCTTCTTAGTATGATGTCTATCCATATGGCTGGATGTTGGTCCATGTTGCAACTACCTTTGTATATCTGATAAGATTTGTAGTAGGACTACGTTAATTTCAGCTTTCTTTTTCTGTTCTTTTATCAACCTTTCATTGTCAACCTTACAACTCTGTAATTCCACCGTGAGGCTTCTTATGGTTTCAGCCAAATCTGGATGGGTTTCCACCACCCTCCTCTCATCAGATTCTTCTTCTCTATTGTGGGAGCTTCCCCCAACTCATGGTTTGTCACCATACTTTACGCTCTAGTTTTCCTTTTGTCCACTGATTGCTTGAGTGTTGATAAAAAATTATATGTTAGTTAATTCTCTACTAGTTTATGAACAACACATACAATTTGTAAGGTAAATCCATCTTCTTTATTTGGAACATTAGCAACATACAGTTCATATTTTCAAAGCATCTAATAACAATATAAAGTTTCATTCATTTCTTCAGTGGAGGTTTAAATAAGTTTCTTAGGAATGGGGTAAGATAGGGTGTTACCCCTTAAAATTTCTCTAATAAAATTTCATGTGAATCGTTCATGAGACCAAGAAGGCCAAGTGTTGTTGCCCACTCTGATACCACTTTGTAACACACCTGACCCCTAAGTATCCTTTTTAGGGATGAGGCATCAAAATTTCACTTTCCTTAATCATATGGAATCCTCTTCTCGAGATCTCCATCCCCTTCCTTAAAACAAGAGCTTTCTAACAATTGCTACCATGCTCGAATCTGAGCTATGGATTGGGATTTATGCCCTCCCAAATCTATTCAAGCGTTATTGGTCAAGGGACACATGACACCCACATGGATTCATCTCATTTGTACCATCCCAAGCTCCCTAAAGTCCCATAGTTCTCCAACACTCCTGCATCTATAGTGGAAATCCATCCACCATTAAATTGAACAATGAAACTTCATACTCATTTAACACATATGATTAAGAGATTTTAGCATTTAGTGCTTCAACACTGAACATCCCTATTTTTCTATGCATACATCCTTCGAAGTCTTGAGACCCCAAAATCCTGCCACGTGGCTCCTACCTTTAGGCCTTTCGACTTATCTAAGATACTACACCCAAGCCTCCAAAGTTCAGAAACCCCGGACTCTCGAAGGGTCCACACTTGCACATGGTGGTGCATTTAATGCAGAGGAAGGGACAGGTAGGTCCGGATCTTCGATTGATTAACCCCAACGTTCTAGTTTCCCAACTTTCCTGAAGTCTTGAACTCCTAGTGTCCTAGATACTCCACCTGCTATTAGGCCAAGCAAGTATGTGCCAGGGGTGTTTGACATGTGACAAGAGGTAGGGAGGACTATTGGATTACTGAGAGGGGGGGTGAATCAATAATAGTGTAATAATAATCCTTGTTCTCCAAATATTCCAAGTGTTATATCAATGTAGAATTATTATCCAATAATGAGCAATATGAAATGAACAATCACACACACACACAATACACCAGTGTTTTATGTGGAAACCCAAATCAGGAGAAAACCACATAATGCTTTATCTTTTATGTCTTGAAGAATTATATTCATTGGAAGCACCAACTTCCTTTGTTTTCCAGCTGCAACTAGAAAGATGCTTCAACCCCCTAGTTTCTCAGGCTACAACCTGAGGGAATCTCCAACTACCCAATTCTTTGGCTACAACAAGAAGGATGCTACAACCCCCTATGTTCTCCAGATACAACCAGAAGGTGGCTACAACCACATGTCCTTTCCCCATCCAACCGCCCTGAAGTAGAAGTAGAATGATGGAACCTTTGTCACACTATCACTGTGAGATATATCATTGTAAACATGTACCAATAAACCTGAACCATGCATCAACCATGCATCAACCTGCACCAATAAACCTGAACCATGCATCAACCTGTACCATAAACAAGTGCATCAACCATGCACCAACGTGTACCAAAGAATCTGTAATAAACCTATACCATAAACAAGTGCATCAACCATGCACCAACCTGTACCAAACAATCTGTAATCAACCTCTACCATAAACAAGTGAAAACAACCATGTACCAAGTATGTACCAATCATGTGTCAAGTACTCATCAACTATGACTCATAAATATGTAACAACATCATCAACTATACACCTCATGTATGTGCCAACTCATTAACTACTTGTCTCAACCATGTACCCAACTTGTACCTCAGCCAAAAGACCTCATCAATTTCATCATTCAAATATGATTTGTAACTCTTTAATATACTTGGTGTATATGATTACATACCTGCAAACCTTCCTTAACTTTAACAACAAGAGACTAGCATTTTTATCTAACGTTTCTTTAGTCTCACAAGACTAGTTTTGGATTAGTCAACAACCCTAACTTGAAATAATCATAACTTTTTACCTGTAATGAATATAGATATGAAACTAATACAAAATGTTCTTCAATTTTTTTTATTCAATTCCTCCAGGTTTCACTACTTGGAACCTCTCAGAAAAGGAGTTATGGAAAAAATGACACACCTTGCTGAATTATGGATTATTCTAGAGAGCGACCTTGTAGAGCGTTCCCCGCACAAAATGTTTGTTGAATTGATATGAAATTGTTAAAAAACATACCAAATACTATACTCTAACCAACACATTTTTTCTTACTGAATTTGGATCTGTTATGAATAAGTTATGATGTTTTTAACCAAAACACATGTTTTTGACTAGTTTCAGGACTAGCCACAAACCCTGTTTTCCACGGAGTGTAACTCCAAAAATACAATGACCCACAAGCTTATTTTTTTACCATAGGTACTTGGCTATGTTTCCTCAATGTAATAGAAATCTCATGGTCTGAATCATTATATAAAAAAAATTATTGCGAAAATGGTGAGATGACTTAAAAAAAACATACCTTAGAAAGCATCATCAAAAGAATTTATCCTTCCTTAAATTCCAGCCTTCTTTTCTTCACTTTTCTCAAAAATTAGGCTTAGATATCCTTTGGTTACCTCAGAAACCTATAGGTATTCAATATGCTCAATTTTTTCTTAACTGAGAGGCTCTTGCCTCTTATTTATACTCTCCAAGTAGCTTCTTTAAAAACATTTTCTAGGTCACTTTGCCCACTTTCCTTATTTTAGGGATAATCCACTTCTAATTTCTCCATTAAATTTATTATTGAATTAATTTGTTTTGTATTCACTTTGAATTATAGTACACTCATCACTTCACTTTATTATTTACCCTTTAAAATCTTCTTAAACCACTTTGACTACTTTGACCTTTTGGTGCTTCTAGATGACATATGAGGGTCCACCTACTTCGTAAAGCCATAAATCTATAATCCATAATTCAGCAAGGTGTGTCATTTTTGCCCAAACCGTGAGGAGTTATGTGACATTCCACATACCACCAGAAATGGAATGACATGTAATATCCATATAGAATAGTATTACATGAAAATATATCAAAACTCATACCATTATCCATCAAACAAACTTGGGTCCATTACCCAAACCTGGGTTCTCCAACTTCTCATGGCCATAACTCTCTAACCGTGAGAAGTTATGTGATGTTCCACATACCACCAGAAATGGAATGAAAAAAACTATCCATATATGATAGTTTCACAGAAAAATTCATTGGATTTCATCTCATTATTCCACAAATAAGCATGGGTTCTCTAACCATACTTCTAGGATAACTCAATTTGCAAAACATCTTCCCGTGATGTATTTCACCATAAGGGGACCACTTTGGAGTTCATCCATTTCTACTTATTATCAACCATGAAAAGACAATAATGAGTAATATTTACATTAAAAAATATTGGTTCCATTACCTATCCTTTGTGCTACGAGGCTTTCTTAAAGGGTTGACATCAATGACAACCAACCTTAATCAACAATATCCCCCTTTGGAATTTATGGCAACACTCTGATGCAATACTGAAATCATATCACTCATGCTCCCCCTAGAACCATGCCTCTATCCTCTGCATCTGATAAATCTCTCCCCCTTTGTCATCAATGGCAAAGGTATCTTTCCAATCGGGGTTGCTTCCCCTCACTGAACTATCCTCTTATGGTGCTTCCTCGTGCAAATATAAGACATATAAGATAAGCATTAAAAAATAATTCATTTTGGAGTAGAAATAAATCCAAGTCTCTGGCGAAGATATTCAAAGGATTCCCGTGGAAGTGGTTTTGTGAAGATGTTTGCCACTTGTTCTTTTGTTCCCACATACTCAACTCTAATGTTCTTTTCTGCAACCTATTCCCGTAGAAAGTGATTCATCTTGGATTACATCACCGGGTTCTTCGAGATACTAACAACGCTTGTATTATCACAATAGATTGAAATGGGCTCATCATACTCAACCTGTATATCTATTAGAGTTTGTTTCATCCAAAGAACTTGTGTACAACATGATGCTGCTACAATATACTCTGCCTCGGCTGTAGATAAAGATACTGATGATTGTTTCTTGCTTAGCCATGATACTAAACACTCACCCAAGTAGAATGCTGCTCCACTGGTGCTTCATCGGTCATCAATACAACCTACCCAATCTGCATCTGTGTAGGCAATAAGTGATAAATCCTTTCCTTTTGGATACCATAATCCAAAATTTTATGTTCGTTTGAGATATCTGAAAATCCTCTTCACTGCTAACACACGTGACTCCTTTGGTGCTGCTTGAAATCGTGCCACCTATCCAATTGCATACATTACATCTGGTCTGGATGTTGTCACATATAGTAGGTTTCCAATCATTGACCTATATTGCCTCTGATCTGTAGACTTCGAATCATCATCTTTTCTCAACTTGCAACTGGTTTGCATGGGAGTGATAACTGGTTTGCAATCTTCCATTCCAAAACTCTTTAGAATTTATCTGATATACTTGGTTTGAGAAATAAAGATTCCTTGGTTGCTTTGACATATCTGAAGTCCCAAAAAGAAGGATAGTTCTCCAAGTAACGACATTTCAAATTCATTTTACATATATTTTGCAAATTTCTGGCTTAACCTGTCATCATTACTACCAAAAATAATATCATCAACATAAACTTCAATTAATAAAATATTACCTTCACTTACCTTGATGTAGAGGTTGTTGTCTGCACTTCCTTTTCTTAACCTTGCCTATTGCAGATACTTGTCCAGTCTAGAGTACCATGATCTAGGAGCCTATTTTAGACCATACAAGGCCTTCTTTAATTTACACACATAATCTGTGTTCTCTGACAACTGAAATCCTTCTGGTTGTTCAATGTAGACTTCTTCTTCAAGTTACCCATTCAGAAAAGTTGATTTTACATCCATTTGATATACTTTAACATTTTTGGAGCATGCATAGGCTAAAAGCAACTAGATTGCTTCCATTCTGGCAACTGAGGAAAATGTCTCTTCAAATTCGATTCCTTCAATCTATGCATATCCTTTACATACCAATCTAGCTTTATTCCTTGTAACTTGTCCATATTCATTTAATTTATTCCTGAAAACCCATTTTGTGTTGATCACATTCTTATTCTTTGGTCTTGGAACCAATTCCCAAGTGTCATTTTTCTCTATTTGATCTAATTCTTCATTCATGGCCTTATTCCAAAATTCATCCTTGTTGGCTTCTTCAAAATAGTTTGGTTCAATTGTAGATAAGAGTCCTGGGTGTGTTTGTTCTGGTGAACGTATTTTTCTTCTAGTCTCAACTCCTGCATCTTTGTTTCCAATAATCTGAACTGAAGGATGATTCTTCTATATTCATTTTCTAGGTGTCTTTGGAGATACTTGCTGAACTTGCTCTTCTGTTTCTGTTAGATTCTTTTCATATTCCTCTTCTACTTCATCTTCTGATTCTTCTTCGAAAAGTTGTTCCATTGATTTGTTTTCTTCTTCCTTTGATTCTGGTTTCCCTATTTCATCAATTGTTACGTTGATGATTTCCAAAACTTTGTTCAATCTTAGATTGTAACACTTGTATGATTTCCTTGTACTTGAGTAACCAACAAGTACTCCTTTATCCACACTAGAGTCAAACTTTTCCATTCTTCCATCTTCTCTTTTTATGTAGCATTTGCTTTCAAAAACTTTGAAGTGCTTCACATTTGCTAGTCTTCCTTTCCATAGCTCGTAGGGAGTTTTATCAGTGTTTTTTCTGAGCATTACTCTGTTTTGAATGTGAATTGTTGTATGCATAGCATGTGTCCAAAATATATCTGTCAATTTGGAATCCATTAGCATTGTTTGAGCCATTTCCTGCACTGTCCTATTCTTTCTTTCAACAACTCCATTCTGTTGAGGTGTCCTAGCAACGAAGAATTGATTTTTTATTCCATGACTGCTACAGTAGTCCATAAATTCATTTGAAGTGAACTCTCCTCCATTATCAGATCTCAAACATTTGATTCTTGAATCCATCTCATTTTCAACCATTTCCTTGTAGATCTTAAAGTTTTCAAAATCTTCGGACTTGTTCTTGAGAAAGAAAACTGCAATCATTTTTGTATAATCATCAATTAATAACATAAAGTATCTCTGACCTTTTAATCCCTTTGTTGTAGTTGGTCCAACTAGATCAGTATGCACAATTTCCAGTGGTCTTGTTGTTGAATATTCCTTTGATTTGAACCTGGTCTTTGTTTTCTTTCCTTGTTGACAATGCTTGCATAAAGTGTTGGTTGGTTTCATGATGTGGGGCATTTCTCTGACTGCTTCTCTTTTGCTGACTTTGACAAGGTTATCAAAATGCATGTGACCCATTCTTTTGTGCCATAGCCAACTTTCATCTTCCTTTCTTAGAAAACACTTTTCATTTCCAATTTCACTTAACACATATATGTTGTTTGAAGTTCTTGCAACTATACCGACCAATTTCCTTGAACCTTCTCTTCTTATCTCACACTTTTGTGAATCGAAAGTAACTTTATGACCTTGGTCACACATTTGACTCACACTTAGAATATTATGTTTCATATCTTCTACCAACAGAATATTTTGTGACTTTTTATTCTTATTCCCAATTAAGACTGTGCCTTCTCCAATGATTTTGGCTGAATTATCATTTTCGAAGGAGACTTATCCATTTCTTTCCTTTCGCAATGTAAGAAATTTGTCTCTATCACCTGTCATGTGTTTTGAACACCCACTGTCAACATACCAACCATGTTTATTGTTCTTAGTCTGTAGAGCGACTGTGCATTATTCATTTCTATATTGATCTTGCTTTCTTATCCATGTCATTTTCTGAGGTTCTTGTTTGTGACTGTTGTTATTTTGTTGAGCTTCTTTAGGAAGGACTGCCATTTTGCAATTTTTGGCCACGTGTCCAATTTTTTTACATTTGTAACATTCAACATTAGTGCTAAAAGATTCAAACCTATTGTAACTTCTTCTTTGTGTTTCACTAGGTCTTCTTGAGTAAACCCTTTTTGTATGACTCTCAAAGTTGTTATTGTTCCTATTGTTAGCTCTGCAATTCACAGCTTTATGTCCAAAATTATTACATGCATAACATAAACCAAAAAATATAGTTTGATACCTGGGAGTTGAAGATATTCTGAAAGAAGGTGATATTATGAATCCTTCTTCTTCTTGAGGCCTATCTGTCTGTTGTTGATTCTGAAATCTGAATTTCTCGGTGGGGGAGTGTCCCTGTAATCTTCCTTGTACATCTTCCTATCTCCTTTGATTGTTTCTACATAGATTTTTGGATTTGTTTCTTGCTCTGTTGTTTTGGAGCTTGATCCCTTTTCTGTCTGATTGTATCCAAGTCCAGACTTGTCAAGATGATATTTTTGACGGTTGATAATGTCATCTAGAACTTTTGAGCTATTCTGCATATTTTTCTTTTGAATATCCTTTCTTAGTGTGATTTTATCTGCTTCCAAGTTTCCAATGATCTTGTCCTTTTCTTTTAGTTGTTCTTTGAGTGCTTCTTCAATTCTTTTATCTTTTTCTATTTGAACCTTCAATCTTGTGATCATTTGTTCTAGTTCTCGAGTGTCCTTTTTCTTGTCTAAATCTACTTGTAGTTTCTTGTTTTTCTTCTTTTCTCCTCTAATAACTTCTATGACACACATTAATTCTTCTCAATAGTCAACATCTGACTCTTCAATTTCATCTTCGACTTTTTCATATCCTTCTTCAGCTTCCTCATATTCTTCTTCGGAGTCTTCTTTGTCATAATCTTTTACTTCCATGAATAGAACTCTTCCTGTCTCACTGTCACTGATTTCATCTTCATCTGATGATGAGATGTCTTCTTTGATGCATACTCTTTTCTTGAAATCTTTCTTTGTACTTCTTTTGCCTTTATATGTGTGTTTTCCTTTTGAGTAACCTTCATCATTTATCTTTTTCTTATGAGGATATTTGTTAGAAAAATGACCAATACCATCACAATTAAAACAAATTAAAGGAATCTTACCTCTATGCCTACCATTGGTTCCCTTCTTCAGTCTTTTGACGAAGTTGGCCACTTTTTCATCATCTTTTGAGACGTCGCTACTGTGGCTATATTCTTCTTGTTCCATTTTCTTTTGCTTTGATCTTTTGGATGCTTTGAAGGCTGCTTCTTTCACATCTGGATTTTTCGGTTCAGTTCTCATTTCATATGCTGTGAAGATTCCATGTAGTTCGTCCATGCTTATTGAGTTCATATCCGATCTTTATTCTAGTGTTGATATCTTAGGGTTGAATCTCATAGGAAGAGATCTTATTACCTTTTTAACAATTACATATTCTTCAATTTCTTCTCCCAATCCTATGATTGCATTCACTATTTCTTCAACTCTTAAGAAGTAGGCTGCAATATTCTCATCTTCCTTCATTTTTAGTTGTTTGAACTAACCTCTATTAGTTTGAAGTTTTGCTGCTTTGACTTTTGTATCTCCTTCATAAATATTTCAAACCTTGTCCCAAATCTCTTTGGTGGATTTACAATGTGCAACTTTGGTGAATACTGTTTCACTGAGACCATTCAAAAGTGAATTTGTAGCTTTGGAATTATTGTGACCAAGTTTCACTGCTTTGTCATTTGTTGGTGGAACTGCTAGTACTGTGTATCCATCTACAATTGATTGCCAAATTTCAAACCCCTGTTCTTGTATATATGTCTTCATCCTTATGCTCCAAAAAGCATACTTTTGTCCATCAAAGTGTGGTATTCCATTTTTGTATGAGTTGGTACTCTCCATGATCTACCTTTCAGTGGTTAAAGTGATTTTTGAAGGAACTTGCTCTGATACCAATTGTTGGATTATTGAGAGGGGGGGTAAATCAGTAATAGCGTAATAATAATCCATTTTCTCTAAATAATCCAACCGTTATATCAATGTAGAATTATTATCCAATAATGAGCAATAAGAAATGAACAATCACACACATACATAGTACACCGATGTTTTATGTGGAAACCCAAATTGAGAGAAAAACACATAATGCTTTATCTTATATGTCTTGACGAATTACATTCATTGGAAGCACCAACTTCCTTTGTTTTCCAGCTGCAACTAGAAGGAGGCTTCAACCCCCTAGTTTCTTAGGCTACAACTTGAGGGAAGCTCCAACTCCCCAATTCTTTGGCTACAACCAGAAGGAGGATACAACCCCTTATGTTCTCTGGCTACAACTGGAAGGTGGCTACAACCACCTGTCCTTGCCCCATCCAACCAACCTGAAGTAGAAGTAGAATGATGGAACCAATGTCACACTATCACTATGAGATATACCGCTATAAACATATACCAATAAACCTGAACCATGCATCAACTTGTACCTCAACCTGTAATCAACCTGTACCATAAAAAAGTGCATCAACCATGCACCAACCTGTACCAAACAATCTGTAATCAACTTGTACTATAAACAATTGCAACCAACCATGTACCAAGTATGTACCAATCATGTGTCAATTACTCATCAACTATGACTCATCAATATGTATCAACATAATCAACTATACACCTCATGTATGTGCCAACTCATCAACTACTTATCTCAACCATGTACCCAACTTGTACCTCAACCAAAAGGCCTCATCAATTTCATCATACAAATATGATTTGTAACTTTGTAATATACCTAGTTTATATGATCACATACCATCAAACCTTCCTTAAGTTTAACAACAAGAGACTAGCATTTTTATCAAACGTTTCTTTAGTCTCACAAGACTAGTTTTGGATTAGTCAACAACCCTAACTTGAAATAATCATAACTTTGTACCTGTAATGAATGGAGATCTGAAACTGATACACAATGTTCTTCAGTGTCTTTTATGAAATTCCTCCAAGTTTCATTACTTGGAACCTCTCACAAAAGGAGTTATGGAAAAAAAGGCACACCTTGCTGAATTCTGGCTTATTCTAGAGAGCGACCTTGTAGAGCGTTCCCCACATGAAATATTTGTTGAATTGATCAAAAATTGTTACAAAGAATACTACAGACTAACCAATACATTTTTTTCTACTAAATTTGGATATGTTATGAATAAGTTATGACGTTTTTACCCGAAACACCTGTTTTTGACTAGTTTCAGGACTGGCCACAAACCTTATTTTCCATGGAGTGTAACTCCAAAAATACAACGAACCATAAGATGAATTTTTTACCACACGTAATTGGCTATGTTTCCTCAATGGAATAGCAATTTCACGGTCTGAATCATTCTAGAAAAAAATTTATTGTGAAAATGGTGATATGACATGAAAAAAAACATACCTTAGAAAGCATCATCAGAAGAATTTATCCTTCCTTGAATTCTGGCCTTCTTTTCTTCACTTTCCTTAGAAATTCAGCTTATATATCCTTTGGTTACCTCATACACCTATATGTATTCAATATTATCAAGTGTGTCCTAAATGAGAGAGCCTTTCCTCTTATTTATACTTCGCTTATTATCTACCTTTTAAAATCTTCTTAAACCACTTTGACTACTTTGACCTTTTGGAGCTTCTAGATGACATATGAGGATCCTCCAACTTTGTAAGGCCATAACTCTCAAACCGTGAGGAGTTATGTGACGTTCCACATACCACCAGAAATGGAATGACATGTAATATCCATATAGAATAGTATTACATGAAAATATATCAAAACTCATACCATTATCCATCAAACAAACTTGGGTCCATTACCCAAACCTGGGTTCTCCAACTTCTCATGGCCATAACTCTCTAACTGTGAGGAGTTATGTGACATTCCACATATCACTAGAAATGGCATGAAAAGCACTATCCATATAGGATAGTTTCAATAACAAATTCATTGGATTTCATCTCATTATTGCACAAAAAAGCATGGGTTCTCTAACCATACTTCTAGGATAACTCAATCCGCAAAGCATCTTCGCGTCAAGGATTTCACCATAAGGGGGCCACTTTGGAGTTCATCAATTTATACTTATTATCAACCATGACAAGAAAATAATGAGTCATATTTACATCAAACAATTTTGGGCCCATTACCCAACCTTTGTGCTACGAGGCTTTCTTAAAGGGTTGACATCAATGACAACCAACCTTAATCATCAAGGACATGTGGCCATGTGTCATGTTCTAAGTGGCATATAAGGTATGTAAAATATGTGAGTGAAGGTGACATGTGGCATGATGAATATGGGTCCATGTCACCCTAGGTGATGTTAGTGTGCCACGTCACTCCAGAGGGACAACCTCCAGGAGCCTCTAGACTATCCTACCTAAGAAATCTCCCGAGCTCTGAAGTCTGAACTCCCAACAACCACCTCCCAATACCCCTTATATTCCATGGTCGAGATGGTTCCATGTAGATCCATATATCTATGACCTTCGTTGCTTCACAACTTCGAAATTTGGGTATTTGGACATCTAGTTTCCTTTTTACTCCAGGAGTGGTCAACGTCGGGTTGACCACGATCTAGATGCAATAGTTAGGAGGGGTACTGAAGCATCCTCGAATCGACGGTTCGTGTTACTTCACGACTTTGGTTTTTGGGGGTTCTACCTATTTAACACTCCCTTTATCCTAGAGTGTTCAATGCTACACTAATCACAACTTAGATCCAATAGCTAGGAAAGATACCGATCCACCCTCAGATCTACGGTTCTCGTCACTTCGCGAGTTCGACGTTTGGGGGTTTTACCCGCTTAACACTCCCTTTCTCCTAGGGTGGTCAATGCTAGACTGACCGCGATGTATATCCAATGGTCATGGGATATCTTGAAGAACCCTTATATCTACAGCTCTTGTCACTTTGCGACCGGGAAGTGAATCAAGGTTTAATGATGGGACATATCCCACGGTCATGGTTAAGGGAACCACCAGATGTAGGTCAACCTCACCGGTAATCATGAAAACATGTTTACTTCGGTTGGTTTTTAAGGTTGTAATATCATATCATCCCGGAGCTCTGAACTCTCGGAGTTCTGAAGCCAAAATAACTTAGCTTCTTTCAGACCTAGTGAAGGGTTCCAAGTTCACGGTCATGTGGAACTTATCGAGCTCTAGAGGCTACACTCATAGTTCTTAGCCAAGATTTGGTTAAGGCCACAGGCATGAGCCCATGGTCTCTTGGGTGATTGGTTTGAAGGGAAAGGTATTTTTTGAGGGATCAATGAGACTGAAACATTCCAACGAAGTCCACCCCGACTCTTACCTTGCAAGACCAATCCTTGGCAAAATTCACTTAAGGAATTTTTGACTAGTACATGAACTATAAACTTATTCTTAAATTCATTTGAAGACCCATGTCTAATAGTTATCCTACTACTAAGCAAAGGAAAACATAAACCATGCAAATACAAGGGCTCATAGAAAAACAATAATCATTTCTAATGATTAATCAAACAATGTAAATTTTAGTCATAGCCATATAATTTCAACCATTATTTCCATTCTAGTATATAGAGTATAAGAATACTTATCAAGAAGCCATATCATGAAGAAACTGTTGAGAGGGGTGCTTGTTTCCACCCAAATATAGGCACAACAACTCCTGAACAAATTTACTTCTGGTCACCCCCTAGCTACATCATGATTCCTTGAGAGAGACTCTTCCATCTTGTTCAACGACAGTTAGGGATGAGGGACACTCTCCTCCTTCCACATGAACTTGGAAATTGGTTTTATTTTTGTCAAGCAAGGGGGCCTACAACGAGTGCTTCCTTAGTCACTCGTCTTCATGCAACCCTGTTTACCAGCTTGGAATGAAAATGCATCCAACAACTTCTTGTACCTAGAGAAAGCTTGTTGTTCAGTCCTCCCAAGAACTCCAAGAGATGCACTTGCTCTTCTCTCTTAGAAAATGGTCTATCGATTCATCTTCTTAACAATCCCCTCTACCAACAAATTCCCTTCTTTTCTTTCCTTCCTTAGAAATATTGTGTGGGTCCAAATCCCCAATTCGTGGTCAGGTCATGGAGTCTTTCAGATGGGTACTCTTCCCATCTCCTCATTAACTCTTGAGGAGGGATCCAAAACT
Source organism: Picea engelmannii (assembly GCA_009831015.1). Lineage (NCBI taxonomy): Eukaryota > Viridiplantae > Streptophyta > Pinopsida > Pinales > Pinaceae > Picea > Picea engelmannii. Next base: position 176,015 of record ML802920.1, read on the forward strand.
ACCAAGATAAGTGGTAATTTATTTATGGGTCTAAGTAATTTAAATCCAGTAAGGTACTGCTCTGGTGGGAGTCATCAACCATTGTTGGTTCCCCTCACCATCTCTCTCATAACATCATGATCTACCTTGGCAAACCCCTTCAACATTTATGCAACACTAACTATTTTATTTAATAACAAAAATACATACATTACCTATTATAACAAAAGGTTCATTAATTCCAACATCCACACATATTCAGTTTACCCATAGTCTTTGGACAAGTTATAGTTATATTTACAATTTGGGGGAAACATGGGTATTACTAATTACATCTGGAGCACATGCAAAGGAGTAGCAATGAGGTCGAGAGGAGCCTCGAGAGGCATCTATACTCTTTGGAATCCAAGAACTTTCAACTTTCAAAGCTGGCATGCCATGACCCATTGGATTCAAACAACTCTGCTTCACCATCCCACTGGTAAGACCTTTTCTATTTTTAATGTGTACATGCCTTCCATCTACCCTTAAAAAATGGATTGCTGGAACTCTCTTCAATATTTATGCGATCATTTTGACCACAAAGATCTCATCTTTGCGGGAGATTTCAACACCATTCTTCACCCTAAAGAAAACAAAAGTGGCTCTCTAGTCAGTGACCCCTCAAGAGAAAACTTCAATGATATTATTTCCTCTTTCAATATCATGGACATTAAACCCACCACTAGACATTTTACTTGGTCGAATGGACGTGTGGGACCGAGCCACATCGCTGTCTGCCTGGATCGCTTCCTTATCAACACCTCTTTCCTTGATGACTCCATGTCCCCTTCCTCTCATATCCTCCCTTGGTCTGGCTCGGATCATCGTCCCATCTCCCTTTGTATCTTCCCCTCAGAAAACTTTAGCCCCATCCCCTTCAAATTCAATCCTCTGTGGATATCTAATCCTTCCTTCTTTGAGACTGTCTCCTCTGCATGGAACTGTTGGATAAAGGGCTCTCCAAAATTCATTTGGGAATAGAAACTCAAAATAACAAATAACTTCCTTAAAGAATGGGATAAATCCATAAAATAAAAATATTTAGATAACAAAAATAAGAAAATCAGGGTGATGGAAGAAACTAGAAGAAAAATAGAAAAATAAGTTATCACCCACTCTCTCCTCATTAAGGAACATCAAGATTTCATATAATATAAAAAAATTCTGCACACAGAGGAAGAGAAATGGAGGCTCAAATAAAGAAGTCTATGGCTCAAAGCAGGGGATCGAAACACCAAATATTTTCAAAGACAAGCCAAAGATAGAATCTGGAGAAACAAAGTGTCTGAGATCACCAGAGAGGATGGGACCAAAATAACTGATTTCTGCCAAATCCAGGAGGAATAAAAAAGACACTTTGAGAACCTTCTAATAGAGGAAGGGAATGGCAACCTCAACATTCAAGAAGACCTGCTAAAAAACATTTTGAAACTTATTGAGCAAGAAGATAACATCAAGTTGAATCAAGAAGTCATGGAAAAACAACTCCATGAGGCCCTTTTTCAATTTAATCCAGGAAAATCCCTTGGACTTGATGGTTTCAATGCCCACTTCTTTCAAAAGTGTTGACATATAATCAAGACAAACCTCTTGCGAATGATAAAGTATGTCCAGAAATCTGCAAAAATTGGTGGAAACACAAACACCACTTTCCTAGATATCATACCAAAGGATTCAAACCCCTCCTCCTTCTCCAGATTCAGACCCATTTCCCTTTGTAATGTCTCTTACAAACTTATCCATAAAATCCTATCCAACCATCTCAAACTGTAAGGTAGCTAGAGAGGTAGTGGGGAGGCCTAGAGGGCCCATAGTGATAATAGTGGAGGTCATTCAGTGTAAGGTGGAATATGTCCAATATATTATTAAATAAGGCCCACTATGGTAGTTAGATATAATAAATGGGTAATTAGATATAATAAATGTAAGAGGACTTCTTAGAAGGCTCTACTTCTAGAAGATTCCTCCTCTAGAATGTTCTTAGGTGATGGTAGAACTATATAAAGTGGTTCAAACAATTTAATGAGATATGAAGATAAGTATTGTATTTGGAGCGGTAACTCAATAGGAGGATGCCCCCTCGAAGAGTCAAGTGAATAGGAGAGGATCCCTTCCATAATAGGATCCATTGTATGGTGTTGCACTACCTCAAGGGTTTGGTAATAATAAAGTGTGGTTTCTTTTATCTTGCTTTGTGGATCTATTGTGTATTCAGTATTTGTGGTGATTATATTTGTAGATCTATTTAGGTTTTTAACAAGTGGTATCAGAGCACTTTCCTTGGGCAGACATTGTGGGCAAATATTTTTTATTTTTGCAGATTTTTATTTTTATTTTTATTTATTTATTTATTTTTTTTCGAAGAAGAAAAAAGAGGGCCGCAAAATTTTCGAAGTTTTCGGTATATTTCTATGAAAAATTTGTAGAAAAAGGGTTGTATATATGATTTCCTCTCATAAAAACACCCAAGTTGAAAAAAAAAATCATCCGAAAAGGAGTCCGGGAAGTCAAGATATTGAAGTTTTAAAATTTGCAAATTTTCAGGATTTTTTCCGGGGACGACGGTGAGAATTTTTTTATTTATGTAGAATATGGAGGCTGAATTTGCCCAAATAAATTACATATCTGAGTTCCTCTCACAATTTCACCCAATTTAAAAAAAAATCATCCAAAATGGAGTCCGGGAAGTGAAGTTGTGAACATTTTAAATTCAACAGTTTTTTAGGGTTTTTCCAGAAGAAGCCACGATTTTCTACCGTAACTTATTGGGTGAGTTCATAGGATGCTCAAATGGATATTACTTCTCAAAACCTGAAATAAATTCTTGAATCATTCAGAGCCCAATTGTTTCACACATTGGATGACAGATTGGATGCATTTGTACATGGCCTCACAGACAACCTCACAGACAACCTCACAAACGACCTCAATGATAGTTTTCGTAGTATTCAAGATTCATTGAATAACATGCAGGAGAGATTTCTTATGGAGGGCCTCAGGAATGAATATAATCAAGAAAGATATGCTTGGTATGATTTTGAGGCAGATTGTGATGATTGATATATGGATAGTTGTAATTTCTGGGATGACAACCACTTTCATATTTTATTTGATGACTCTACTCCACCTTCTGTAGAGAACATCAATGTCCCACATTAGGAGCTAGTTACCAGTGTTCAGTCTACATATTCTACAGTGGTATTATTCATTCTAGATTCTGATACGACCCTTTTCCACTATGTGGATGGATCTTCTTATTTGGATCCACATGATAGGTGTCAGTCTTTGGAGCATCATTTGGAGTTGGTTATTGGGTTCCAAAATTTTCCACGGGGAGTTAACATGAGCACTTGGACATGGGACCTAGGCTTACAATGGTGGTTGGACTACTTCAGCATGGTGGATTTCCTTTCTACATGAGACCTTGGTTCTTCAGTCTTCTTCAGCATTATGGTCCACAATTATCCATGGGACCCTGGTATATGGTTATACATCAAGCATTGAGGACAACACTTTCATAAGGGGGATGGAATGTAATGTAGCTAGAGAGGTAGCGGGGGGGCCTAGAGGGTCCATAGTGATAATAGTGGAGGTCATTCAATGTAAGGTGGACTAGGTCCAATATATTATTAAATAAGGCCCACTATGGTAGTTAGATATAATAAATGGGTAATTAGATATAATAAATGTAAGAGGACTTCTTAGAAGGTTCTACTTCTAGAAGATTCCTCCTCTAGAATGTTCTTAGGTGATGGTAGAACTATATAAAGGGGTTCAAACAATGTAATGAGATATGAAGAGAAGTATTGTATTTGGAGCGGTAGCTCAATAGGAGGATGCCCCCTCAAAGAGGCAAGTGAACAGGAGAGGATCCGTTCCATAATAGGATCCATTGTATGGTGTTGCCCTACCTCAAGGGTATGGTAATAATAAAGTGTGGTTTCCTCTATCTTTCTTTGTGGATCTATTGTGTATTCAATATTTGTGGTGATTATATTTATAGATCTATTTAGGTTCTTAACACAAACCTCCTCTCCATAAGCTCATTTCCCCCAACCAAAGTGGTTTTGTTGAGAAAAGGAAAATGATTGATAACATCAATTTGGTACATGAAGCAATTCATTCAAGCAGATAATGAGGGGGTCAAGGTATGATCATCAAAATGGAGATGGAAAATGATTTTGATAGGGTCAGACATAGCTTCATGTTTTTTGTGTTAACAAGGTTTGGATTTAGACCAAAAATACTCTCATGGATCTCTACTTGTACCTCAAATCCCTCGATTGCCTCACTGATAAATGGTAGGCCTACTGAGTTCTTCAAGAGCTCTCGAGGATTCTGTTATGGATTCCCTTTATCCCCCCTCCTCTACATCTTACTGGAATAAGCCTTGGGAAGGAAAATTGAAATATATCACATCAGCAAAGAAATCGTTGGTATAAAAATAATGCATGGTGCGAAAAGAATAAACCACTCACAATTTGTTGTTGATACCCTCCTAATTGGTGGGGCCTCTATCACTATAGCTAAAATATTAAAAAATACTCTAGACAATTTCAACCATGCCTTAGGGGGACTCATCAACAGTTCCAAATCCCAAATCTATACTTGGAACTCCTCTCCAAGAGAAACCTAAACCATCACCAATATTTTTTGTTTCCCCCTCATTGAAAAATGGAAAACTTTCAAATACCTTGGCATTCCCATCTGCCTCATTCCCTCCCTACTTCCACTTGGAACCAAATTCTAGATAAAATCAAGATCAAGTTTAATCAATGGGTCTCCTTCTGGCTCAATTCGGCAGGTCGAGTTGTTCTTCTAAAATATGTGCTCTCTTCTCTCCCTATATTTGAATTTAGTACCCTTCTTGCTCCTAAAAGCATAAAAAACTTCACCTCCCGACATTTGAGATGCTTTCTCTAGGAAGGGGAAAGAATTATACTAAAAAAATACATCTTGTTAATTGGAATACAGTCTAAAATCCTAAATTTACTGAAGGAATGGGCATCAAAGATCCAAATCTATGCAACTTGGCTCTTGGCTCAAAATTTTTATGGAGGCTAATCACTAGAAATTCATAATGGTGTAAAACAATTCTACTAAAAAAATACTTAGTAGGGGACATACTCAGGTGCTTATATCCTCAACAATTCACTAGGATATTATCTCCCATTTGGAATCATCTCTCAGCCTCGATCCCTCTTGTTCAAATTCAACTCACCTGGATACCAGGAAATGTGAAAAGGATTCTGATTGGGCCAGATAACATTATGGGGAACCCACCAACTTGGAAAAATATTTGACTTCGACCTCTTCTCACTTGGTTAAATTCACTAGGAATTAAATCTATCTTTGATATCTCTGATTGGAACAACAAATCAGGGAAATGGATTGGATGGAAACTCGAGAATATCCCAATAAATTTCCAGGAAGAGGCCCAATTTTTAAAACTCCTCTTCCATGGTTGCACTCCCATTCACATTCTCTTTAAAGATAGAATAGGTTGGGGAAAGGGATATTATTCTATCAAGAATGGGTACAACTTCCTTTTATCTCAGGCGGGTCTACCTCCTCAAGAGAAGATCTGGAATAACATTTTGAATATAGACAATCATCCTAAGATAAAATTCTTTAGTTGGCTCGTTTCTCATGACAAGCTCCTCACTGGGGAAAATATTCTCAAAAGAAATTTAAACAACCCTTTCATATGCGAACTGTGCTACAATGCCCTGGAAGCCTCTCAACACCTCTTCCTTCAATGCCCCTATTCAAAATTAGTTTGGAAGGCTTCCCTCCAGAATCTACATCACAAAATTCGATGGCATTCTCACCCTAAAAATATGTTCAATCGTTGGCAAGCTTCCTATAGAGGGTCTATCCTTAAAAATCCCTTTTTAAACTCTCTTTTCAAATACCTCCCTAAGTATATCTGTGTGAAAATCTGGCTTTCCCGCAACTGAGCTATCTTCTCCAACCTCCACCCTCCCCTTGAACTTGTAGCCAATAAATCCTTGGCCCTCCTCGTAGAGTTATTCCTCTCTAAGTCCAAACCTCTCAATCCCCCCTCCCTTACTGATTAGGAAACATCATGGCTAAACTCTTTCTTCCCCTATGTTCCCCTCACCCCTTCTATCCCTCCTTGTCCACCCAGAAATTCTTGGCAGCTTCATTTCGAGCTCAATTTATTCCATTGGTGCAACAAGCAATCAAGACAGACTCTCTACTTTGATGGAACTTATAAAGGCAACCCCGGGGTGGCAGGATTAGGAGGGGTTATTATTTTCCCATGAGGAAACAAAGTCCTTTATTTTCATTATAGTTTAGGGATAACTTTAAATAATCAAGTGGAAGCTTACGCTCTTTTACATGGTCTCCTTCTTGCCAAAAAAATGAACATCCACTTACTCTCAGTCATCAGAGACTTCAAACTAATCATCAACCATGCATGGAAAGGAACTCACCCGACCGATATCTATCTTAATTCCATATCCCATCGTATCTACTTAGCCTCCGAATCCTTCCATAATCTAATATACTTCCATGTTTTTCTACACAACAAAAAGGACACTGATGAGAAAGCAAATCTAGCCATATCTAAGAAGATGGCTACGTTGTATGTAAATAATTGACTCTCCCTCATCCCTATCCCTTGATGTTGATGTTGAATTTGCTTCTTCTCCCCATCCCCACCTTGTGGTATGGGGCCACCTCACTCCTCCATCTCAACATCTTTCCTTTGATCCTTCTGCCGCGTGCCTCCCCTTTGCGTCACCTCGACACTTCATCAACTTGTGCAACCCTCCCCTCATTCTTAACTCCCCCCGGGTGTGGAAGTCCCCTCACTCGCCTGCCCCCCTGCGTCCTTCATCTTTTCACTCAGTATCTAGACTTAGATCCCTCTTCGCTTGTTTGATATGACAACACCTTGGTGTTATAGCAAGATTTGCCTCACCATTGCTATCTTTCACAGAGGGCCTTTTTCCATTTCCCTATGCAAGCTTATCATCCATTTTTGATGAATCCAGAGCTAAAATTAACATTTTTCCACATATATGTGTCCTATCATCTATGCAACAAGCGTATACGCAGGCTTCTCCACTACAACCCATGTACATCGAGATTTTTGCCAGAAAATACAAAATGGATTCAGGTTTCCATGTCATGACAAGAGATCTCTCATCCTTGGCCTTCCATATACTAGAAATGTTCCGACTCCACCCTTCAGTTTCATTTTGAAGGCTATAAGAGCACAATTCCGAGCTATGGAAAAGAGGATAAAGAATTCAACTTTGAGAGCAAAGTTACTCTGGAGAAATTACTTCATATTGAGTTTGCATCTCTTTGTCCCTCAAGTATGAACACAGTGTTCAACCCTCATGCTCTTTCCTTATTGTTGAGAGAAACTCATTATCTCTCTCATTTGAGCTTGCCTTTGGTGGAGGAGTGAAGTGGTGGAGGCCCAGTTGGAAGGAACTTGGCTTCTTGGTTTTGAACCGTGCCAACACAAAAGTATGTAATGTTGTCACTTCTGTTGATCAATTATTAATAGAAATAATATTTTCCCATCCTATTGGTATCCTGCAAATATTTGATTATTATCCATGGGCATGTTTGTAATGTTTATTAATGGATTATGTTATCTGATGTGCTAATCCCTTTTATATTATCACTATATACTTTCTCTATTTGTTTTTTAAGGACTTCTTGCATGTATAAATCTTTGGGTTGAAGTGCTCAACGGTGGAACATCATCAAACGTTGGATTGAGGTAGGCCTCTATCTTATATTGCACATTAGTTTATATAACATATGATGGAATTGAGTTGATTTCTGCAGTCATACCTGTCTGTTGTGGTTTAACCTTGGCCATAGAGAGTTTTTCCCTCGTAACAGAAATGGCGACTCCACTGGGGATAGATCTTCCTTCTAAGGGTTGAAGTATTTTTCTTCTTGCATTGCTCTTTTTCCTTTGTGTTTCTTGCCATATCATTGCTTGACAGAGTCTGTTCACTCTGAGCCCGAGTTTCCAACCTTTTTCTCTTTCCTGGCCTTGTTTTAAAGCATGTATGTTGTTTTTTGCCTTACAATCACATACACACACCCTCTGCCTCTCTGCAAGATGTGTATATACACTCTGTTCTCCTGAACAGTCGCGTATACCACTTTGCCTGGCTTGTTTGTTTGGTTGGTGATTGTTGGGTGAGATTTGATATGTGCTGAGCCTTCTTGGGTCTTTGTAGCGCCTGCTGAGCTTCTCTAGGTTGTCAGGAATCCTATTGGGAGATGAATTTATGGGTGTCGTCTTTTTCATTATTTTTCACTTTTGATTTGTCCTTGAACCCTGGGTTGTTTGCTTGGCTGGTTGATTTTCTACTTGAGTCATTTTGCTTATACCTAGTATAATTATTTATATCAGGTTGCTTTTCAGTCCATGCATTTTCTCTTTGATATATTGAAAATACAAAAATATAGGCATTTTTCATTGGTTAACATTTTGTCTTTGAACCTTTATCATTAGTTTAGTACATGTAGTGAAAGATTGCATTTTATTTTTGAATTGCAGAGTTGAAATAAAAAAATTTGACTGTTTTTATTAGCATATCAATCATTGAAAAGATAAAGATAGACTTTGCATTATATTCATATTTATCTCTTCGCAGAGTCATAATATCATGAGTTTCACTTCCCTACCCTTTTGAGTAATCACGGGCAATAAAATTTATGCTTTAAACTAAAATTGATTAGACACGATTTTATTTTTTAGGGTGCACAAACTAGTCTAGGATTTAGTGCCTTGGGATAGGTTTTTGTGAGTAAACTTCTCCAAGGCAATTAAATCAACATATGTGTCTGAGACAGGGATTTGAGAAATCCATTGTATAATTGGTAATACCAGGAGGCTCCGCTCACACCAGTGTTAATCACAAGGTTGCACGAAGTTAGTTGAAGGGATAACCCCTAGATACTCGCCTAGCATCAGAGATATTTTTGTGGATTTATTCATATTTGGGGATCTTGCTAGTGCCCATACCTTTGTGAGAGGTGGTACTTTCAAGGTTTCGGGATTTTCTACCTTACCCATACGTTGATTTGGAATTACGACTACTTGCCTGTGCATTAGTTATACAGTGGTTTATTAGTTTCTTGACTTAGGTATCTCATAGGTTACTTGTAGGGGTTATGTTGCTTGTATCCTGGGTCAGTTAGAGGTCAGAAAAAACACAACCTTTATGGAGGATTACCTCTCTAGGGGGATTTGACCGACTGGTTGTTAAGCCCACGAGGGCCTCTATAACTAATTCTGTTACCTCCAAACTTTAGCAGGGAGTCTTAGGTCCCTCTTGGATGAGGCATACCTTCTTTAGCGAGGGAGGCCACTCAACCACTTTAGCCCGTTTGCATGCATATTGGTCGTTCAACTTTTTGTGTTATTCTCTTTGACTACTAGTTGACCTTAGGTGTGTTTGTTGGGTTTCACCATCATGGATAGTGGATTTTCTTTTTCCCCCTCATTTGTTTCCTACCTACCCCATAATGCCTACTCATTTCATGGGGACATATCCTTCTTCTCTTTACAATAGTATGCATAATTACAACACTTAGTCGGTGTCTTGGGTCACTGGTAATTTTTTTGTTGATATGAATTCACCCATGCAATCCTCTTCCTAGTCCATGTATATGAATCCTAGCATGGGACTTGGGGGCATTATGGCTCCGATGCCTACTTCTTCTTTTGATATGAGTTGTGTCCCCATGGGAGGTTGGAACCTTCCTCCTTTTGAATCCCATGGTAGCTATGTTATTCTAGGAGCCAATGCCTAGATGGGTTCATTTCCCATTTATCATGCACCACCCACGCATAAGTCATCCTCCATGTCAGTTCCTTCAAACATTTTTCCCATGACGGGCCCTCCGATGCCTCTGAGTATTTCATATGGGGAAAATCAATTTTACAGTTTGGGTGACCCTCTCTATGGGACCCCCTCGCAAGGGGGAAACGTATATCCTCACTTGTATAATTCTTATCCTACCTCGATCTCTTCACAGACCTCAGTGAGGATACTCGTCCAGAATTCTTCGGACCATTTTAACACGAGATATCACCCTTCTGGGCAGGGACAGGGAGTACACCAGGATCCTTCCTGGATTGCAATGTTTCAAAATCAATATTTCCTTGGACCATGGAATCAAATGCCACAATCTATAGCTAGCCCAGTCACTGTCAGTCACACTGGTGCTCCGTCACTAACCTCTACTAGCCATGTTGGAGACAGGTCAACTTTTTCTACAAATTATGCCGACAACCCGCTCCCAAACTCTACCAATTATGTTGAGGGCACCACCTTTTTCACTCCGAATCATAGCCATGTGACGTCTCCAACGTCTATACATCATTCAAGAGATGACTCTCTTTCCCTTACTAGTTACATCAAGAAGACGAGACATCTTAGATGTAAGCCTAAATTTCTTTGCAGGACTTGTGAAGGAAATCACCTTACTCACTTATGTCTAGTTACTTTCGATATACCAGAAGCGTGGGGATTACCCAAGAGCCTTTCAGATTCTGAGGCATCCCTAGTTTCTCTTCACACCAATCCTCCCTTGATCCCCTTGGTGATCTCACCACCACGATCCCCTCCCAACCTCGCCTCCTTTTTCTAAGGTGAAACCTCTCTTTCCCCCGTTACTATGCATCCTCTTCATCCTATAATTGAAGAAGTGGCCACACCAGTGAAATCTCTGGTCAACCCTACTCTCCTTGAAGAGAGTAATGTGCCTCTTAGTCATGTCATCAACATTCCTCATCCCACTCCTTCTGAATAAGAGAGATTTATTATTCCCTCGAATTTTCTCCCTCCAAGTCCTGACGAGGTTCCCTTTGATTGGGACGACCTGATGGGACATCCCATACCCCCACCTATGTCTTTTCCATTAAGAGACATTATTTGAACTATCATGGAGACTATATCCTCTGTTAGCACCTTCTCATCCTCGACTTGGAGAGCTTTAGGTTTTCCCAAGCTTTTGTCAGTTATCCGTGAGATACTGACTTTTCGTAGGAGACCGGGATGAGAGCCTTGGCCTCCCCCCTTAAATGTTGATTAGGACTCTCGAAAAATGAGTCTTAGTTAATCTCTTTTCCGACTCGTATAAAAATTTAAAATATTGCCGAGTGATTTGTCCTTTTCACACTCGTTAAATCGAATTTGAAAGGTCATGAGTCTTAGTTAAGCTCTTTTCTGAATTGTTATAAAAAATAGAAAAGATCGCCGAGTGGAATTGTCTTTTTCACACTCGTAAATTGGATTTGAAAAGACGTTTATTTGGCACAAGTTTACCCCTTTTTCACACCAAGTAGACTACAAGACATAAAAAATGATATTTTTTGGCATTAAGTTGTGATTGCATCTCATGCCCTTGCTTGCAGTATTGAGCCTTTAGCCGGTTCTCGCTTTGCATTATAAACTGTTGCCTAAGCAGTTTTGCATCCTCAACCAGGCAGAGCCTTGCTTATATCCTTTGCAATTTGACACCCTATACCCTGGAGGAAACATCTCCTTGAGTGTCCATATCCCGCATTCATTCCCCTGCATTAAGCATAGGTATGTTCCATTATTGGAACTAATTTTGCTTAGTTGTGACAGTTGTTTCCTCCTCTGTATCATAGCATTCATTTGTTATGAAAAAACAAAAAAAGACAAGTGGGAAGGGAGTACTATATTGTAACAAGAAACAATCGTGTCACCTTTGAACAGAGCACAAAATTACTAAGTCCTTGTGTCATCATAATTTTTGGTTTAGCATGGCCTTAAGAAGCTGATCTCGTTACAGAGTTTTCTCTACTGACTGGTTACTCTTCCAGTCCTTATAGAGAGAATTATTGATGCCTCCTGCATCCAATTGTCACATCATTGAGTCTATGCTGTCGGAGTCTACCATATGTCTCATGCTCTTGTTCAAAGGAAGTCTATCAACCTGCGTCGACCACTCCTCAGAAATATTGACTTTGCATGTCAACCATACCCTCAGTTTGTCTCAGAATCACATGATACTATAGTCTTCTCATGCACCCTGGCCCTACTTTCATCATTGGTAGGTCACCTTGAACCCAACAATCAACATTTCATCATTGGTCATTTACTGGGTGGTTTCCCTTGTGTTTGACAGCAAGACATATATTCACACTTTGGGATTCATGCAGTGTCTTGGATGCCATTAGACTTATTGGTGGTTTCCTCTCCTTTGCCAACAATTTTTCATCATTAGTTTCTATTCAGAGGGTCTTTTTTGTATACTGCTTGCACTTGGTACACACAAAAGATGCACAGGGTCATTGGTTCGTGAACATGTTCTTCGTCCGATCTACACCAAATCATGAAGCTACTGCTTTGTTCCTCGTGCTGACTGATGAGAGATGCATTAATTCTCTCCTTTCAACGGGTCTCTTTCCATCAAATTCAGCTCATTTACTCTGGATATGAGACCTAGAGTTTTATGAGTACCTTGAGGCTTGCACTCATTAGTGGTAGGATCTCTCGCCATTGACATATGGGAATACATCAATGTCTCATGATCAATGGATTTCTCAAGTGTTCGACACCGAATCCTTTATTAACACTTGTAGAAATGTACTCGATGCCTTGATACCTACTTTCATTATTGGTAGGTTGTCTCACATTTGTTAATGGTATACCTCAATGACCAGTAATCAAATGATGTCTCATCATGTTTGACCTCAACTCCTTTATTCACATGATGCATACTTGCACCTTGGTGGATAGTGTAGAAGACTTGAAGACATCACTATGTGGCCGCAGCTTTCCTGAGCTGCTACTTCACTTTCATTGGACCAACACCTGTTCGACTTTAGTTATCATGGGAGACCAGATTGTACTCCTTGGCATACATATATCTTCAGATTGGTTTTGAGACTAGTTTTACTAGGCCTTGTTCGTGACTATGATATATTTTGGCATATAATCACATTCGTATTTTCCTATTCATGGCCACGAGCACTTGATTGGTATATTTTCCACATGGATCTGCATTGTATTCATGGCAGCCATGTATGCAAAGTCAGTACAAAACGTAATGAGAAATCGAGTTCATCCAACTGGTTCTCTACCACTCCACTCCTAGGTTATTTATAATGTATTTCGGCCATCGTAGATACTCCTCTGACCTCACACATTAGGGGTCATCTGTTATAGCAAGATTTGCCTCACTATTGCTATCTTGCATAGAGGGCCTTTTTCCATTTCCCTATGCAGGCTTATCATCCCTTTTTGATGAATCCAGAGATAAAATTAACATTTTTGCACATATACACACCCTATCAGCTATGCAAAAAGAGTATACGTAGGCTTCTCCACTATAGCCTGTGTACATAGGGATTTGTGCCAGAAAATACAAAATGGATTCAGGTTTCCATGTCATGACAAGAGATCTCTAATCCTTGGCCTTCCATATACTGAAAACATTTTGAATCGGCCCTTCAATTGCAGTTTGAAGTCTATAAGAGCACAATTCCGAGCTATGGAAAATAGGATAATGTTGGATCATGTTGTCATTGATGCCAATGGTTTTCATGTTGTCATTGATGAAAATGGTTTGATTGATTGATGTCATTGATTGATGTCAAGTGATTGATTAATTGATGCTTGATGAACGATGTATATGTATTTTCCTTGATGAGAATGATAGATGTCAAGTGGAAACCAATCGATGAAGATGGATCGATGAGTTGTTATTGATATGATGAAGATGGATGAATGAGTTTTCATTGATACATTATGCATAGTTGATGTATATGATGTAGTGGTGAATTGATGCAAAGATGAATCATTATTTTCTTATCATGGTTGATAAGGTGCACAAATGGATGAACTCCAAAGTGGTCCCCTTATGGTGAAAGCCCTCATGGGAATATGCTTTACAAATTTAGTTATCCTAGAAGAATGGTTGGAGGAAACATGCTTGTTTGTGAATTAATAAGATGAATATCGATGAATTTGTTGGTGAAACTATCATAGATGGATAGTTCTTGTCATGCCATTTTCGGTGGTATGTGGAATGTCACATAAATCCTCATGGTTTGAGAATTATGGCCTTACTAAGATGAAGGACCCCCATATGAAGGCTTGAAGACCACAAGTTCAAAGAAGGAAAAGTGACCTAAAAGAAGAAATAATTATTTAAATGATAAATTCAAGTGACAAAGTCAAGGTGGATTATTTAAATAATAAAGTAGGGTGACAAAATCAAGAAGGAAATTTTAAATGATAAAGTATTGGAGAACTTTCTATTCATGGAAAGTGGTTAACCCTAAAATAAGGAAAATAGGTTAAGTGAACTAGAAATGGGTTAAGTAACCTAAAAATGGGGTAAGTGACCTAGAGAATGAAAGTATAAATAAGATGGCTATGGTCTCTTATAGATCATCCCTTTTGTGGATCAATGGAGAGCTTCTTGTGAATATCTTTTGGAGTATTGATGGAGAGATTCTTGTGAGATAATATTATTGGTATGGATCTCTTGAGCATGATTGAAGATCTATTTTGAGGAAGATAGCGAGAGGAGGATCTCATGGACGCATAAAAGTTTCGGCAATGTCGGAGATATTGACGACAAAATTATCAGATTCATAGAAAACCCTATTTTCTGATGCGCACGCAGGTTGTCTGTGTATAGGGTGCATGTACATTGAAGGTATACACGGGCTGGCTATGTATAGCGTGAGTGTACACGTGGGCTGACTGTGTACAGGGATCGTACAATGGATAAAATCATGGATATTTGTGTTTGAGCTGGTGCCAAGCTCTTGGATGATGAGGCAGGTTCCAGATCTGCATTCCATGGCCTCAGATCTATCACTAAGACACTAGTATGGTTACATTATTGTCTTGATGGATTCTATTGTTTGATGTGTTGTGAATGCTTAGGGAATTATTGGTATGGATTCTATAATGTGGTTCAATTTGGTTGATTTGGTTGATGAAGTGAGAAATACTCTTTTGATTCATTGGTGACATAATTTCTATGGTATACTAATTGTCTATACATGATTGAGATAACATTCATATTGATTTGTTGTGGAGCATGAGCAAGCTGTTGGAGGTCTTGGATGTGTTGTGACTGGCTGTGGGTCGGTTTGGACAGTGGAAGATAGAAGAGAAAGTGATTGCAGGTTGTAGAGGATCTGAGCATGTGAAGCAAAGCAAAACCCTAGCTGATTAGAAGCATACGCTTGTTGCATTATACATTGGTCATGTACACACACGGGCTGTAGTGAGCCAATGCATGTACACACGCGGGCCACACTACTAACATGTCGTGTACCTGTTGACAGATTGATATCTATTGAGGATTGTTACCTCATCTCAGTTGGTGCTGAGGGTGTAAGATGAGTCTTTCATTATAGAGCTGGTGCTCTTGTAGAGTTGTACTCTATTCAGTTGTTGGTGATAAACCCCTGGATTGTTGTCCATAATAAAAAGAAAAATTATACATACATCTTGTGTTCTTTGTGTTCCTCATGGTGATGACTTGTTGATGATATATTGTTGATATATGTTCTCATCTAACTGGCTATAAATGACATCAATGGATAATAATAAAATGTTGAATGTTAGCTAAGGAGTTGTTCTAAAGAGGGAATTTTTGGGAAAAAGAGCCCCACACTCATTCACCCCCCCCCCTCTAAGTGTGGTAGGTGTTTCCAACAATTGGTATCAGAGTGGGCCTTCACTACAAGCCTTAACAAGCTTGAAGGAGATCCAGATTCCATAGACACACAAATGTATGATGAAGTTCCAATCCTTGATGAGGAAAACTATTCTACTTGGAGAATAGAGATG
This sequence comes from Picea engelmannii, assembly GCA_009831015.1. Taxonomy (NCBI): domain Eukaryota; kingdom Viridiplantae; phylum Streptophyta; class Pinopsida; order Pinales; family Pinaceae; genus Picea; species Picea engelmannii. The sequence continues at coordinate 191,893 of ML802920.1, forward strand.
AGATTATACTTGAAGGAAATGGGAGCAACTATCTGGAAGGAAACCGTTAGTGGATCAGTTCCATTGAAGAACAAGTCAAAGTTTGCAGCTCAAAGGGAAGAAAAGAAGAATGATGCATTGGCCCTCAATACCATTATTAGTGGACTCACAAGCCCTATCAAAGAGAGCATGAGACAATGCACTTCGACCAAGGATCTATGGCTAAATCTCGAGGAAACATATCAAAGCAAGAAGGAGAAGGAAGATATTGAAGACCACTCCATCAAGATCACTAAAGGTAAATAATCTCCAAAAAATCTTGAATGTATTATTTCTAAATGTGATTTTGAAAACACTTCAAGTGAAGATAAAGAATCAAGTGATGATAGCACAAAGGTAGATGTTCAAGAAATTTAAAATGAAGGAAAAACATTATGTGTTTGTATTGGCAAAAAGGAAGAGAGTGAAGATATTTCGAATGAAGGTAAAGAACCCTCAAACACCCTTTATTGCAATGATGATGATGAATTTTTATCTACAAGTGAAGAAGAATATGTAGAAACAATTTGTGTAAAGTTTGATGGTAATTATCCCATGAAAATAATAGAAGGAAATCTATTAAAACTTCAAAAGGAAATTGAAGAGGGTTTATATAGATATAGAAGTGATCATTAATATATAGACTATAACTATCTTTCATATAAAACTAAGACGTTTCTTAGGAGAAGTCTAAGGCACATCTTTAAGTTAAAAGAAATGAACAAGGAACAAGAAGAGAGAAATAAGACTCAACTAGAAGAAAAGGAAGAAGATATCACAAGACTAAAAAATGGAAAAGAAGATATGAATGTAGATGATGAGATTAGCAAAAGTTTTGAAACCATTTTCCATCTCAAGACCCAAATTCAAGAATCCAAAAGAATAGAGGAACTATTGAAGAATAAAATAAATGAAAAGGAAGAGTTGTGTTGTAAGTTAGAAGCTGAAATTGTTGACCTTAGAAAGAAGGTGGAAAAGTCAAACAAATTATTGAATAGCTCATGAATCTTGGATGAGATCTTGGAAAGTCAAAGACCATCATGTGATAAATCAGGTCTTGGATACAAAGGAGAAGATACACATTCTGAAGCAAGCACCTCAAAGAAGCATGAGGTAAGTCCATCAAAGAAGGAAGACAATGTTGCAAAACAACCATCTACACAAGGCAAAGAAAATATCAAAATAACAACGCAAGGAAGACATCAAGAAGCTATTCTTGGGACACCAAAGCAAAGGTATGAAAGTATTTTTCATGGGCATTGTTATTCATGTAATGGATATGGTCACAAAGCTTTTGAATGTATATATTATGAAAGGAGACATAATGGAATATTTTATAACACCATAAGGTGTTGGAGATGTGATCAAGTGGGACACATTGCTGTTCACTGTAACTCTATGAGATGATGTAGTTTTAGTGGATTTGGCCACAAATCCTAGGAGTGATGGAACACAAGAAGAAATTCCATGGTGAGGAATTCACATAACATGGCTATAAGAAGAAATGAATTAAGAAAGGGAGACATATTTGAAATGAATTAAGAAAGGGAGACATATTTGAAATGAATTAAGAAAGGGAGACATACTGAGGAGAAGAGTCATCTACATAAGTGGGTGACGAAGATAGAGCAACCAGATAAGAATGAAAGATTGATGGGAAGTTCAAAATTGTCATCTACTGAAGCATACGCAGGTGACAGTGGTGACAATCGCGTGCATACACTTGCTAACCATGAATAGGTCGCATACATATGCGAGTTGTTGTGTAGCAGGCTGCGTATATGTTGTAAAGCCTTGGGAAAAAGGCAATGCACATGGCTTGGAGTTTGATGTGATCGTATAACTCTGTGATGCAGGGTATGCCATTGTTTGTTGTAGGTTCTAACACTGTTTGTTGTAGGTTTTCATGGTTCTATGTTAGATCATGCAAGGTTATAATATAAAATAAATCTTGGGTGCATGGCACTAACCCATGAGTATGGTTTGATGTTGATCTGTTGGAGTACATGGCTGGTACATATTTTTTTTTCATCGATATATCTTATGATGTATTATTGGAAGCATATGTTGGTTATCATGGTGCATGCATTTTTCATGTGGTTGGGCTACATATTGAGACATGTAGTTGGTGAGTTGAGTTGATAATCATGTTGTACATCATTGGGGGGTCATAACTTGTTGATACATGGTTGATATACTTGCTTGGAGAAAGTGATGATGCATGATGATACATTCATAAATGGTATTTGCTTGGCATATTGGTATATGCACATGTTGGCATGTTGATAGAGGATGATATAGTTTGGTACATTGCATGATTTTGATGTACATGGTTGATGTACATGGGTGTTGTGTGTTGAAACAGATCTCGATTTTTGACCTTAAAGATAAAAAAATTTGTATCTTTGAGTCTTTGCATTATATAAATTTTTTAAAGAAAAAAATTTCATCTCCGATGGATTTGAAATGCCTTTGTGGTTCATTTTTGGATAAAGAATGATTAAAATCTAAACGAACGTATGTTCCAAACGCTTTTACAAATGAGCAGTAATGTTAAAACTTAAGAAATGTTAAATTCATATCGGGATATCAGGATTCGGAGTTTGGAAATAAAAACGTTCAACACAAATCAAATAGCGAAATCCCGATCCCCGATTTCCCGATACATTAACCCTTGATTAGTTCATCATTTTTTTTAATCATATCTAAAAAGGGTTTAAACTTTAAATTAATCTCATCGGGAAATCGCGATTCGCGATTTTGTGAGAACAAAGAAACTTGTCATCGTATTCTCCGATTTCCCGATCCCCGATTTCAATTAATTCTTAAGTAATGTTTGGAATTAATCTAAATACCGTTAAGCATGATTAAGAGTAACTAATCATATCGGGAAATCGCGATTCACGATTTTGCGAGCAACAATTTTCATATCATTGAATTTACCGATCCCCCGATCCCCGATTTCCCGATCTCTGAATTCCTGATTAACAAAATCCTGAAAAGCCAATCTGGATTAATTAAGATAATAATAG